>JAHUYU010002117.1:0-20140 GCA_030439765.1 Tripidium arundinaceum | reverse complement strand
ATAGTTGGCATGGCTTCTAGCTGTCGCTCTGTGTTGGCCGGGACGAGAGCGTAGGCGTCGGGATCCTCCTTGGCTTCTTGTTGAGGTCGTAGGGGACGACTTCCCAATCGACGTGGAACTTCTTGGCCATTGGAGCAGCTAGGAACTAAGCAAGATCTAATTTGAGGAAGGAGAGAAGGCTTGAATGAATTGGTGCTAAAAGCTGACGTTGGGGGTCTGTTTATATAGGGGGTAAAAACTGCTCTCGTGCATGGTCGGGACTCTTCCCGCCGTCATGTTTGCGAAACAAACCGAGGACGGAATTTTCCAGATAGCAACGGGCGAGGTTATCGCGTGGGAGAAGTCTGGGGCCGAGGGGAGACAGGGGCAGGGCGCCCGCCTCATCCTCAGGGCGCCCGCCCTGTGTTCGGCTCCTCTACAAGCCTGCTTTCTCGAGCGTGTTTCTCACCGTGTTTTTATCCCGAAAAATATATACTTGGCCCAAAAACGTCAAATTAAAAGCGTCGGGCTTTAATTTTTAATTGGAAGGTAAAAATTGATCACGTCTATTTCTTCTAATTCTTTATTGGGCTCTAAAAATAATTTAAGACGTTGACCATTTACCTTGAATAACGTACCTTCGTCATTTTGAAGTGTGATAGCTCCGTGGGATGATGAATGAATTACCTTGAATGGTCCTTCCCATTTGCTCCGGAACTTTCCATGCCCGAAAAGCTTCACCCTGGAATTAAAAAGTAATACCTTATCTCCGGGTGAGAACTCCTTCTTCTTGATCCTCTTGTCATGCCATCTCTTGACTCTTTCTTTGTAGATCTTTGAATTGTGATATGCTTTCTCCCGCCATTCTTCTAACTCCGATAATTGCATTCTTCTATGTTTTCCGGCGATATCTAGGTCCATATTCCATCTTTTTATGGCCCAGTGTGCCTTGAACTCAAGTTCAATAGGTAGGTGACAGGTCTTTCCGTATACCAATTGGTATGGAGACATTCCAATTGGGGTCTTGTATGCTGTCCGGTAAGCCCAGAGTGCATCGGGTAACTTGTCCTTCCATGCCGTTCCCATCTCGTTCACCGTCTTCTGAAGAATGTTCTTGATTTGCTTGTTAGAAGTCTCTGCTTGGCCACTTGTCTGAGGATGATAGGGAGTAGCGACGTTGTGACGGATTCCATGTCTTGATAGATAGTGCTCGAAGCGCTTGTCAATGAAGTGTGATCCTCCATCACTTATCACTATCCTGGGGACTCCAAATCTTGGAAATATGATTTCCTCAAACATCCTCTTCGAACTGATATTGTCGGCATGTTTGCAAGGTAGTGCCTCTACCCACTTGGAGACGTAATCAACCGCCACCAAGATGAACTCACACTTCTTAGATGGGGGAAATGGACCCATGTAGTCTATTCCCCAGACATCAAAGAGTTCAATCTGAAGGTTGTTGGTGAGTGGCATGGCATCCCTTGTATTTATGTTTCCATGCCTTTGACATGGCCCACATCTTCTGATATATTGCTTCGTGTCATCGTACATCGTAGGCCAGTAGAATCCACATTGCCAGATCTTTGAATGTGTACGGAATGCTCCATAGTGACCTCCGTATGGTGATGAGTGACATCTGTCAATGATCTTCAATCCTTCCTCAGTGGTCACACATCTTCTAAGTAGGCCATCAGCGCATACTCGGAAGAGATATGGCTCATCCCATATATGTGAACGACTTTCCTGAATAAGCTTCTTCTTGTTTGCTCCGGATGGTACATAACCTGAAACCATAAAATTAACAATATCTGCATACCAGGGGTCAGATCTATTAATCCCGTAAAGCATGTCGTCCCGGAGTGAGTCATTAATGGGGGGTTCCTGTGAATTCTTAAAGTACATTCTAGACAAGTGATCAGCAACAGAATTTTCTACTCCCTTTTTATCTTTTATTTCTAAGTCAAATTCTTGGAGTAATAAAATCCATCTGATTAAGCGGGGTTTCGCATCTTTCTTAGTGAGCAAATATTTTAGTGCAGCATGATCAGTGTAAACAATTATCTTAGCTCCAACTAAATAAGATCTAAATTTATCAATGGCAAAAACAACAGCCAGAAGCTCTTTTTCAGTGGTTGCATAATTAAGTTGAGCTCCTGTCAAAGTTTTACTTGCATAAGCAACTGCATGATGCTTTTTATCTTTAGTTTGTCCCAAAACTGCCCCCACAACATAATCACTAGCATCACACATAATTTCAAAAGGCAACGACCAATCAGGGGGTTGAATGATTGGTGCAGAGATGAGTGCTTGCTTTAATAAATTGAAAGAATTTAGACATGCATCATCAAATTTGAAAGGAGCATCCTTGGCTAGCAAAAGAGTAAGTGGTCTCGCAATAAATGAAAAGTCTTTTATAAATCTGCGATAAAAACCAGCATGGCCAAGAAAACTTCGAATTCCTTTTATATTCACAGGTGGAGGTAGTTGTTCAATTACTTCAATTTTAGCTCTATCTACCTCAATACCTCTTTCAGACACTAGGTGTCCTAGCACTATTCCTTCTCTAACCATAAAATGACATTTTTCCCAATTAAGGATTAAGTGCTTTTCTTCACATCTTTGCAAAACCTTATCTAAGTTCTCAAGACAACTATCAAAAGTTTTTCCATAAACTGAGAAATCATCCATGAAAACTTCCATAATCTCTTCAATCATATCAGAAAATATAGACATCATACATCTTTGAAAAGAAGCTGGTGCATTACATAACCCAAAAGACATTCTACGATAAGCATACGTTCCATATGGGCATGTAAAAGTGGTTTTGCTTTGATCATCAGGATGGATAGGGATCTGGTGATACCCTGAATATCCATCTAGAAAACAGAAAAACGAGTGTTTTGCTAACCGCTCAAGCATCTCATCTATAAAAGGCAAAGGAAAATGATCCTTTTTCGTGGCTTTATTAAGTTTTCTATAGTCTATGCACATCTGCCACCCAGTGACGGTGCGTTGCGGAATTAGCTCATTCTTATCATTAGTAACAACAGTCATGCCTCCCTTTTTAGGCACAACTTGAACAGGGCTCACCCACTCACTATACGGCACAGGATATATAATCCCTGCATGCAGCAACTTTATAACTTCCTTTTTAACTACTTCTCTCATCGCGTTGTTAAGTCTACGTTGAGGCTCTCGAGAGGGTGTAACAGAAGGATCTGTCGGAATACGATGGGTACAAATCATAGGACTGATTCCTGTGAGATCTTGAAGTGAGTAGCCGAAAACAGAGTGGTGTTTTTCAAGAATGGTCATTAATCGCAGAGTTTGCTCCTGAGTGAGTTTATTACTAACGATCACAGGAAACTCTGGATTATTGTTTAGGAAAGCATAGGTAAGACCGGGTGGTAAAGTTTTGAGTTCTATGGGGGGTCTAGGTGTTTCTGCAAACTCATCTAAGGGTTCAGGTTCAGAAGGTTCGGCCTCTTCTTCAGTGAAGAAGGGGGCTTCCTCTTCTAAGTCTGGATCATCTAAAAGTTCTAGAGATGCAGCCTTTACCTCCTCCATAGGATCAGGCAAAAGATATGGCTCGGTCTTATTATTCAAGGAGTGAGTTATTGTAATTGGAAGTTTAAAATCCTTTCCCAAGGAAATGTGGAGCTTTCCAGTTTGACCTTCATAAAGGAGTCTTCTAAAAGGTTGTCCAATCAGTAGGTCGAAACCCCATATATCAAAGATATAAAAGTTCAAATGAACCATGGAGCCTTCTACCATAAAGGGTAGGACATTAATAATTCCAAGACTAGGGACTAATCGTCCCGAAGATTCCTTTATGACCTTTGTTGTGGGGGTTAAAACAAGTTTCCCAAATAAATTAAGTGCAAAAGCTTCGGACATAATATTGATCCCCACAACAGGATTATAGAGAGCGTTAAATTGATCAGAATTATAAGCACAGCGTATAGTTATAGAGGGTGTGTCCACTCGGATTACTTCAGAGGAAAGCTCTGACTCCTCTAACCATTCGCTACTCATAACCGAGATAAGCTCTCTCAATTGACGTTCACTTGGTAAACAAATGCTAAATTGGCCGTTTTGGGGTCGGTCTATAGAATGGTAGTTTGAAATGTTTCCAAAATCGGCAAAGAGATCGGATTCTATGTCTAGCATGAAATCAGATGGTAGAATTTCTTCCTTTTGTGGCTCAGAACCTGGGATAGCTGAAGTAGGTGAAGAATTCGGCAGAGTGTCTACTTCGGCTTCGTAGGTTTTATCATGGAGGGCATTATCCATCTCAGCTTCTAGGATTCTATTCAAGATCCCCTTAGCTTCATCAGTAGGGATACGAAAGAAAGAACCTCTAGCCATAGTATGCAGCATTTGTTTATTATCTTTCTGAAGACCTCGAAAAAAGTGAAATAAAAGAACAGTGTCTTCAAGCAAAAGTTTTGGACCAGATTCTAAAAGATCAGAAAAACGTTTCCAGGATTTCCCCAAAGTTTCATTATCTTTTTGTTTAAAAGATAGGACTTCGAGTCTAAGGTCACCAGTACGGTCAAGGGAATAAAAATCTAGACAAAAGTTGGCTCTTAAAACTCCCCATTCACCTTGCTGTTGACTTACCTTCTGACTATACCATCGTCTAGCTTCTCCTCTTAAAGAAAAAGGAAAAAGCTTCCAACGTAAAGTCTTATCAGAGATGCCATCAATGCGAAAACAATCGCATGTCTGCTCAAAATCTCTAATATGAAGGTAAGGGTTTTCGTCTTCCTTTCCCGAAAAAGATAAATTTTGAATCATCGCAATCAACCTTGAACTTAACTTATACTGGGATGTTTGGATAGGCTGTGATGACTCCCATGGTAAAAGGTCAGTTGCTGAAGGTGTTGCGGCATCAAAGATAGATATAGAACCTTGGTTTTCCATTTTTGGTAAAAAGAAAAAGAAAGAATGAAAAAGATAAGAAAATAAAAAGTATGAATACAAGCTAGTAGTAAGACTCAAGGTTATCTCAGCAAACCGTCTTTCTCCCCGGCAACGGCGCCAGAAATGCTTGTTGATATTTGGTAACGCAATTAGGAAATAGGATCCGCAAGCGCACGGATATCGGTGAGCACTTCACCCGAGATGTTATCCTGGGTATCGTATTTATATTTTTACCTTTAGGAGAAAGAGTGCATCTGACTAACCAAATCTATTACTACTAACCTTTAGGCTACAACCACTATGATTGAAGAGATTATGGAAGTTTTCATGGATGATTTCTCAGTTTATGGAAAAACTTTTGATAGTTGTCTTGAGAACTTAGATAAGGTTTTGCAAAGATGTGAAGAAAAGCACTTAATCCTTAATTGGGAAAAATGTCATTTTATGGTTAGAGAAGGAATAGTGCTAGGACACCTAGTGTCTGAAAGAGGTATTGAGGTAGATAGAGCTAAAATTGAAGTAATTGAACAACTACCTCCACCTGTGAATATAAAAGGAATTCGAAGTTTTCTTGGCCATGCTGGTTTTTATCGCAGATTTATAAAAGACTTTTCATTTATTGCGAGACCACTTACTCTTTTGCTAGCCAAGGATGCTCCTTTCAAATTTGATGATGCATGTCTAAATTCTTTCAATTTATTAAAGCAAGCACTCATCTCTGCACCAATCATTCAACCCCCTGATTGGTCGTTGCCTTTTGAAATTATGTGTGATGCTAGTGATTATGTTGTGGGGGCAGTTTTGGGACAAACTAAAGATAAAAAGCATCATGCAGTTGCTTATGCAAGTAAAACTTTGACAGGAGCTCAACTTAATTATGCAACCACTGAAAAAGAGCTTCTGGCTGTTGTTTTTGCCATTGATAAATTTAGATCTTATTTAGTTGGAGCTAAGATAATTGTTTACACTGATCATGCTGCACTAAAATATTTGCTCACTAAGAAAGATGCGAAACCCCGCTTAATCAGATGGATTTTATTACTCCAAGAATTTGACTTAGAAATAAAAGATAAAAAGGGAGTAGAAAATTCTGTTGCTGATCACTTGTCTAGAATGTACTTTAAGAATTCACAGGAACCCCCCATTAATGACTCACTCCGGGACGACATGCTTTACGGGATTAATAGATCTGACCCCTGGTATGCAGATATTGTTAATTTTATGGTTTCAGGTTATGTACCATCCGGAGCAAACAAGAAGAAGCTTATTCAGGAAAGTCGTTCACATATATGGGATGAGCCATATCTCTTCCGAGTATGCGCTGATGGCCTACTTAGAAGATGTGTGACCACTGAGGAAGGATTGAAGATCATTGACAGATGTCACTCATCACCATACGGAGGTCACTATGGAGCATTCCGTACACATTCAAAGATCTGGCAATGTGGATTCTACTGGCCTACGATGTACGATGACACGAAGCAATATATCAGAAGATGTGGGCCATGTCAAAGGCATGGAAACATAAATACAAGGGATGCCATGCCACTCACCAACAACCTTCAGATTGAACTCTTTGATGTCTGGGGAATAGACTACATGGGTCCATTTCCCCCATCTAAGAAGTGTGAGTTCATCTTGGTGGCGGTTGATTACGTCTCCAAGTGGGTAGAGGCACTACCTTGCAAACATGCCGACAATATCAGTTCGAAGAGGATGTTTGAGGAAATCATATTTCCAAGATTTGGAGTCCCCAGGATAGTGATAAGTGATGGAGGATCACACTTCATTGACAAGCGCTTCGAGCACTATCTATCAAGACATGGAATCCGTCACAACGTCGCTACTCCCTATCATCCTCAGACAAGTGGCCAAGCAGAGACTTCTAACAAGCAAATCAAGAACATTCTTCAGAAGACGGTGAACGAGATGGGAACGGCATGGAAGGACAAGTTACCCGATGCACTCTGGGCTTACCGGACAGCATACAAGACCCCAATTGGAATGTCTCCATACCAATTGGTATACGGAAAGACCTGTCACCTACCTATTGAACTTGAGTTCAAGGCACACTGGGCCATAAAAAGATGGAATATGGACCTAGATATCGCCGGAAAACATAGAAGAATGCAATTATCGGAGTTAGAAGAATGGCGGGAGAAAGCATATCACAATTCAAAGATCTACAAAGAAAGAGTCAAGAGATGGCATGACAAGAGGATCAAGAAGAAGGAGTTCTCACCCGGAGATAAGGTATTACTTTTTAATTCCAGGGTGAAGCTTTTCGGGCATGGAAAGTTCCGGAGCAAATGGGAAGGACCATTCAAGGTAATTCATTCATCATCCCACGGAGCTATCACACTTCAAAATGACGAAGGTACGTTATTCAAGGTAAATGGTCAACGTCTTAAATTATTTTTAGAGCCCAATAAAGAATTAGAAGAAATAGACGTGATCAATTTTTACCTTCCAATTAAAAATTAAAGCCCGACGCTTTTAATTTGACGTTTTTGGGCCAAGTATATATTTTTCGGGATAAAAACACGGTGAGAAACACGCTCGAGAAAGCAGGCTTGTAGAGGAGCCGAACACAGGGCGGGCGCCCTGAGGATGAGGGCGGGCGCCCTGCCCCTGTCTCCCCTCGGCCCCAGACTTCTCCCACGCGATAACCTCGCCCGTTGCTATCTGGAAAATTCCGTCCTCGGTTTGTTTCGCAAACATGACGGCGGGAAGAGTCCCGACCATGCACGAGAGCAGTTTTTACCCCCTATATAAACAGACCCCCAACGTCAGCTTTTAGCACCAATTCATTCAAGCCTTCTCTCCTTCCTCAGCGACGCTCACGCCTCTCCTCATCCACATCTGCAATGGTCCTGCGGCGCTTGGGAGGTGTCTCGAAAGCATTAAGAGCATGCTTGGGTGCTTCCTTCAGAGGAACGAAGCGGACCTTAGCTGCCCTAACACCCTCGAAGTAAGGTCTCTCCTCCGTGGTATAGCGGACACTAGAGATCTCGCTGCTCCGGTTGGTCTTCACTCCGATGATCCGCTCATTGGGTTTTGGCGGCAGGATCTTTGTTCCGGCTGGTACCTTGATGATCTCCTTCCCTTTCGACGATGATGGCGAGCCTTCGAGCAATAGGGGCTGCGTAGGTGCGGTAAGAACTGGGCGAGCAAAGTAGGATTGGGCAGAGCTGCGTTGACGTGGTGGCATGGCTTCTAGCTGTCGCTCTGTGTTGGCCGGGACGAGAGCGTAGGCGTCGGGATCCTCCTTGGCTTCTTGTTGAGGTCGTAGGGGACGACTTCCCAATCGACGTGGAACTTCTTGGCCATTGGAGCAGCTAGGAACTAAGCAAGATCTAATTTGAGGAAGGAGAGAAGGCTTGAATGAATTGGTGCTAAAAGCTGACGTTGGGGGTCTGTTTATATAGGGGGTAAAAACTGCTCTCGTGCATGGTCGGGACTCTTCCCGCCGTCATGTTTGCGAAACAAACCGAGGACGGAATTTTCCAGATAGCAACGGGCGAGGTTATCGCGTGGGAGAAGTCTGGGGCCGAGGGGAGACAGGGGCAGGGCGCCCGCCCTCATCCTCAGGGCGCCCGCCCTGTGTTCGGCTCCTCTACAAGCCTGCTTTCTCGAGCGTGTTTCTCACCGTGTTTTTATCCCGAAAAATATATACTTGGCCCAAAAACGTCAAATTAAAAGCGTCGGGCTTTAATTTTTAATTGGAAGGTAAAAATTGATCACGTCTATTTCTTCTAATTCTTTATTGGGCTCTAAAAATAATTTAAGACGTTGACCATTTACCTTGAATAACGTACCTTCGTCATTTTGAAGTGTGATAGCTCCGTGGGATGATGAATGAATTACCTTGAATGGTCCTTCCCATTTGCTCCGGAACTTTCCATGCCCGAAAAGCTTCACCCTGGAATTAAAAAGTAATACCTTATCTCCGGGTGAGAACTCCTTCTTCTTGATCCTCTTGTCATGCCATCTCTTGACTCTTTCTTTGTAGATCTTTGAATTGTGATATGCTTTCTCCCGCCATTCTTCTAACTCCGATAATTGCATTCTTCTATGTTTTCCGGCGATATCTAGGTCCATATTCCATCTTTTTATGGCCCAGTGTGCCTTGAACTCAAGTTCAATAGGTAGGTGACAGGTCTTTCCGTATACCAATTGGTATGGAGACATTCCAATTGGGGTCTTGTATGCTGTCCGGTAAGCCCAGAGTGCATCGGGTAACTTGTCCTTCCATGCCGTTCCCATCTCGTTCACCGTCTTCTGAAGAATGTTCTTGATTTGCTTGTTAGAAGTCTCTGCTTGGCCACTTGTCTGAGGATGATAGGGAGTAGCGACGTTGTGACGGATTCCATGTCTTGATAGATAGTGCTCGAAGCGCTTGTCAATGAAGTGTGATCCTCCATCACTTATCACTATCCTGGGGACTCCAAATCTTGGAAATATGATTTCCTCAAACATCCTCTTCGAACTGATATTGTCGGCATGTTTGCAAGGTAGTGCCTCTACCCACTTGGAGACGTAATCAACCGCCACCAAGATGAACTCACACTTCTTAGATGGGGGAAATGGACCCATGTAGTCTATTCCCCAGACATCAAAGAGTTCAATCTGAAGGTTGTTGGTGAGTGGCATGGCATCCCTTGTATTTATGTTTCCGTGCCTTTGACATGGCCCACATCTTCTGATATATTGCTTCGTGTCATCGTACATCGTAGGCCAGTAGAATCCACATTGCCAGATCTTTGAATGTGTACGGAATGCTCCATAGTGACCTCCATATGGTGATGAGTGACATCTGTCGATGATCTTCAATCCTTCCTCAGTGGTCACACATCTTCTAAGTAGGCCATCAGCGCATACTCGGAAGAGATATGGCTCATCCCATATGTGAACGACTTTCCTGAATAAGCTTCTTCTTGTTTGCTCCGGGTGGTACATAACCTGAAACCATAAAATTAACAATATCTACATACCAGGGGTCAGATCTGTTAATCCCGTAAAGCATGTTGTCCCGGAGTGAGTCATTAATGGGGGGTTCCTGTGAATTCTTAAAGTACATTCTAGACAAGTGATCAGCAACAGAATTTTCTACTCCCTTTTTATCTTTTATTTCTAAGTCAAATTCTTGGAGTAATAAAATCCATCTGATTAAGCGAGGTTTAGCATCTTTCTTAGTGAGCAAATATTTTAGTGCAGCATGATCAGTGTAAACAATTATCTTAGCTCCAACTAAATAAGATCTAAATTTATCAATGGCAAAAACAACAGCCAGAAGCTCTTTTTCAGTGGTTGCATAATTAAGTTGAGCTCCTGTCAAAGTTTTACTTGCATAAGCAATTGCATGATACTTTTTATCTTTAGTTTGTCCCAAAACTGCCCCCACAGCATAATCACTAGCATCACACATAATTTCAAAAGGCAACGACCAATCAGGGGGTTGAATGATTGGTGCAGAGATGAGTGCTTGCTTTAATAAATTGAAAGAATTTAGACATGCATCATCAAATTCGAAAGGAGCATCCTTGGCTAGCAAAAAAGTAAGTGGTCTCGCAATAAATGAAAAGTCTTTTATAAATCTGCGATAAAAACCAGCATGGCCAAGAAAACTTCGAATTCCTTTTATATTCACAGGTGGAGGTAGTTGTTCAATTACTTCAATTTTAGCTCTATCTACCTCAATACCTCTTTCAGACACTAGGTGTCCTAGCACTATTCCTTCTCTAACCATAAAATGACATTTTTCCCAATTAAGGATTAAGTGCTTTTCTTCACATCTTTGCAAACCTTATCTAAGTTCTCAAGACAACTATCAAAAGTTTTTCCATAAACTGAGAAATCATCCATGAAAACTTCCATAATCTCTTCAATCATATCAGAAAATATAGACATCATACATCTTTGAAAAGAAGCTGGTGCATTACATAACCCAAAAGACATTCTACGATAAGCATACGTTCCATATGGGCATGTAAAAGTGGTTTTGCTTTGATCATCAGGATGGATAGGGATCTGGTGATACCCTGAATATCCATCTAGAAAACAGAAAAAACGAGTGTTTGCTAACCGCTCAAGCATCTCATCTATAAAAGGCAAGGAAATGATCCTTTTTCGTGGCTTTATTAAGTTTTCTATAGTCTATGCACATCCGCCACCCAGTGACGGTGCGTTGCGGAATTAGCTCATTCTTATCATTAGTAACAACAGTCATGCCTCCCTTTTAGGCACAACTTGAACAGGGCTTACCCACTCACTATGCGGCACAGGATATATAATCCCTGCATGCAGCAACTTTATAACTTCTTTTTTAACTACCTCTCTCATCGCGTTGTTAAGTCTACGTTGAGGCTCTCGAGAGGGTGTAACAGAAGGATCTGTCGGAATACGATGGGTACAAATCATAGGACTGATTCCTGTGAGATCTTGAAGTGAGTAACGGAAAACAGAGTGGTGTTTTTCAAGAATGGTCATTAATCGCAGAGTTTGCTCCTGAGTGAGTTTATTACTAACGATCACAGGAAACTCTGGATTATTGTTTAGGAAAGCATAGGTAAGACCGGGTGGTAAAGTTTTGAGTTCTATGGGGGGTCTAGGTGTTTCTGCAAACTCATCTAAGGGTTCAGGTTCAGAAGGTTCGGCCTCTTCTTCAGTGAAGAAGGGGGCTTCCTCTTCTAAGTCTGGATCATCTAAAAGTTCTAGAGATGCAGCCTTTACCTCCTCCATAGGATCAGGCAAAAGATATGGCTCGGTCTTATTATTCAAGGAGTGAGTTATTGTAATTGGAAGTTTAAAATCCTTTCCCAAAGAAATGTAGAGCTTTCCTCTGAAGTGATCCGTTTGGATACACCTCCTGTCACTATACGCTGTGCTTATGATTCTGATCAATTTGACGCTCTCTATAATCCTGTTGTGGGGATCAATATTATGTCCGAAGCTTTTGCACTTAATTTATTTGGGAAACTTGTTTTAACCCCCACAACAAAGTTCATGAAGGAATCTTTGGGACGATTAGTCCCCAGTCTTGGAATTATTAATGTCCTACCCTTTATGGTAGAAGGCTCCATGATTCATTTGAACTTTTATATCTTTGATACATGGGACTTCGACCTGTTGATAGGACAACCTTTTAGAAGACTCCTTTATGAAGGTCAAACTGGAAAGCTCTACATTTCTTTGGGAAAGGATTTTAAACTTCCAATTACAATAACTCACTCCTTGAATAATAAGACCGAGCCATATCTTTTGCCTGATCCTATGGAGGAGGTAAAGGCTGCATCTCTAGAACTTTTAGATGATCCAGACTTAGAAGAGGAAGCCCCCTTCTTCACTGAAGAAGAGGCCGAACCTTCTGAACCTGAACCCTTAGATGAGTTTGCAGAAACACCTAGACCCCCCATAGAACTCAAAACTTTACCACCCGGTCTTACCTATGCTTTCCTAAACAATAATCCAGAGTTTCCTGTGATCGTTAGTAATAAACTCACTCAGGAGCAAACTCTGCGATTAATGACCATTCTTGAAAAACACCACTCTGTTTTCCGTTACTCACTTCAAGATCTCACAGGAATCAGTCCTATGATTTGTACCCATCGTATTCCGACAGATCCTTCTGTTACACCCTCTCGAGAGCCTCAACGTAGACTTAACAACGCGATGAGAGGTAGTTAAAAAAGAAGTTATAAAGTTGCTGCATGCAGGGATTATATATCCTGTGCCGCATAGTGAGTGGGTAAGCCCTGTTCAAGTTGTGCCTAAAAAGGGAGGCATGACTGTTGTTACTAATGATAAGAATGAGCTAATTCCGCAACGCACCGTCACTGGGTGGCGGATGTGCATAGACTATAGAAAACTTAATAAAGCCACGAAAAAGGATCATTTTCCTTTGCCTTTTATAGATGAGATGCTTGAGCGGTTAGCAAAACACTCGTTTTTCTGTTTTCTAGATGGATATTCAGGGTATCACCAGATCCCTATCCATCCTGATGATCAAAGCAAAACCACTTTTACATGCCCATATGGAACGTATGCTTATCGTAGAATGTCTTTTGGGTTATGTAATGCACCAGCTTCTTTTCAAAGATGTATGATGTCTATATTTTCTGATATGATTGAAGAGATTATGGAAGTTTTCATGGATGATTTCTCAGTTTATGGAAAAACTTTTGATAGTTGTCTTGAGAACTTAGATAAGGTTTTGCAAAGATGTGAAGAAAAGCACTTAATCCTTAATTGGGAAAAATGTCATTTTATGGTTAGAGAAGGAATAGTGCTAGGACACCTAGTGTCTGAAAGAGGTATTGAGGTAGATAGAGCTAAAATTGAAGTAATTGAACAACTACCTCCACCTGTGAATATAAAAGGAATTCGAAGTTTTCTTGGCCATGCTGGTTTTTATCGCAGATTTATAAAAGACTTTTCATTTATTGCGAGACCACTTACTTTTTTGCTAGCCAAGGATGCTCCTTTCGAATTTGATGATGCATGTCTAAATTCTTTCAATTTATTAAAGCAAGCACTCATCTCTGCACCAATCATTCAACCCCCTGATTGGTCGTTGCCTTTTGAAATTATGTGTGATGCTAGTGATTATGCTGTGGGGGCAGTTTTGGGACAAACTAAAGATAAAAAGTATCATGCAATTGCTTATGCAAGTAAAACTTTGACAGGAGCTCAACTTAATTATGCAACCACTGAAAAAGAGCTTCTGGCTGTTGTTTTTGCCATTGATAAATTTAGATCTTATTTAGTTGGAGCTAAGATAATTGTTTACACTGATCATGCTGCACTAAAATATTTGCTCACTAAGAAAGATGCTAAACCTCGCTTAATCAGATGGATTTTATTACTCCAAGAATTTGACTTAGAAATAAAAGATAAAAAGGGAGTAGAAAATTCTGTTGCTGATCACTTGTCTAGAATGTACTTTAAGAATTCACAGGAACCCCCCATTAATGACTCACTCCGGGACAACATGCTTTACGGGATTAACAGATCTGACCCCTGGTATGTAGATATTGTTAATTTTATGGTTTCAGGTTATGTACCACCCGGAGCAAACAAGAAGAAGCTTATTCAGGAAAGTCGTTCACATATGGGATGAGCCATATCTCTTCCGAGTATGCGCTGATGGCCTACTTAGAAGATGTGTGACCACTGAGGAAGGATTGAAGATCATCGACAGATGTCACTCATCACCATATGGAGGTCACTATGGAGCATTCCGTACACATTCAAAGATCTGGCAATGTGGATTCTACTGGCCTACGATGTACGATGACACGAAGCAATATATCAGAAGATGTGGGCCATGTCAAAGGCACGGAACATAAATACAAGGGATGCCATGCCACTCACCAACAACCTTCAGATTGAACTCTTTGATGTCTGGGGAATAGACTACATGGGTCCATTTCCCCATCTAAGAAGTGTGAGTTCATCTTGGTGGCGGTTGATTACGTCTCCAAGTGGGTAGAGGCACTACCTTGCAAACATGCCGACAATATCAGTTCGAAGAGGATGTTTGAGGAAATCATATTTCCAAGATTGGAGTCCCCAGGATAGTGATAAGTGATGGAGGATCACACTTCATTGACAAGCGTTTCGAGCACTATCTATCAAGACATGGAATCCGTCACAACGTCGCTACTCCCTATCATCCTCAGACAAGTGGCCAAGCAGAGACTTCTAACAAGAAAATCAAGAACATTCTTCAGAAGACGGTGAACGAGATGGGAACGGCATGGAAGGACAAGTTACCCGATGCACTCTGGGCTTACCGGACAGCATACAAGACCCCAATTGGAATGTCTTCATACCAATTGGTATACGGAAAGACCTGTCACCTACCTGTTGAACTTGAGTTCAAGGCACACTGGGCCATAAAAAGATGGAATATGGACCTAGATATCGCCGGAAAACATAGAAGAATGCAATTATCGGAGTTAGAAGAATGGCGGGAGAAAGCATATCACAATTCAAAGATCTACAAAGAAAGAGTCAAGAGATAGCATGACAAGAGGATCAAGAAGAAGGAGTTCTCACCCGGAGATAAGGTATTACTTTTAATTCCAGGGTGAAGCTTTTCGGCATGGAAAGCTCCGGAGCAAATGGGAAGGACCATTCAAGGTAATTCATTCATCATCCCACGGAGCTATCACACTTCAAAATGACGAAGGTACGTTATTCAAGGTAAATGGTCAACGTCTTAAATTATTTTTAGAGCCCAATAAAGAATTAGAAGAAATAGACGTGATCAATTTTTACCTTCCAATTAAAAATTAAAGCCCGACGCTTTTAATTTGACGTTTTTGGGCCAAGTATATATTTTTCGGGATAAAAACACGGTGAGAAACACGCTCGAGAAAGCAGGCTTGTAGAGGAGCCGGACACAGGGCGGGCACCCTGAGGATGAAGACGGGCGCCCTGCCCCTGTCTCCCCTCGGCCCCAGACTTCTCCCACGCGATAACCTCGCCCGTTGCTATCTGGAAAATTCCGTCCTCGGTTTGTTTCGCAAACATGACGGCGGGAAGAGTCCCGACCATGCACGAGAGCAGTTTTTACCCCCTATATAAACAGACCCCAACGTCAGCTTTTAGCACCAATTCATTCAAGCCTTCTCTCCTTCCTCAAATTAGATTTTGCTTAGTTCCTAGCTGCTCCAATGGCCGAGAAGTTCCACGTCGATTGGGAAGTCGTCCCCTACGACCTCAACAAGAAGCCCAAGGAGGATCCCGACGCCTACGCTCTCGTCCGGCCAACACAGAGCGACAGCTAGAAGCCATGCCACCACGTCAACGCAGCTCTGCCCAATCCTACTTTGCTCGCCCAGTTCTTACCGCACCTACGCAGCCCCTATTGCTCGAAGGCTCGCCATCATCGTCGAAGGGGAAGGAGATCATCAAGGTACCAGCCGGAACAAAGATCCTGCCGCCAAAACCCAATAAGCGGATCATCGGAGTGAAGACCAACCGGAGCGGCGAGATCTCTAGTGTCCGCTATACCACGGAGGAGAGACCTTACTTCGAGGGTGTTAGGGTAGCTAAGGTCCGCTTCGTTCCTCCGAAGGAAATTCAGAACTCCAATATCTCTATGGATCGGAGGACCTTCAACCATAACACTACGATCCTAAAGCTACGGGATGACCTTGCCGACGCCAACAAGAGGATCGATGAGTTAGAGCATAGTCTTAGGAGGCGTGAGCGTCGCTGAGCTATCTAGATTAGATCTTGGGGCTATATATGTCTTAGTTATTATTAGATTCGATTAGGTTCGCTTATAATCAGTTTAGATCTATTATATTCGGTTATTATTATTATTCGGTTGTAATAAATGCCTCAAGATTAATAAAGATTATTATTAGTATGTCTTGTGTGTCTCTACTTTACTTTTGTGCAAGAAAGCAGAAAACAAGTATGGGGGTCTGTTTATATAGGGGGTAAAAACTGCTCTCGTGCATGGTCGGGACTCTTCCCGCCGTCATGTTTGCGAAACAAACCGAGGACGGAATTTTCCAGATAGCAACGGGCGAGGTTATCGCGTGGGAGAAGTCTGGGGCCGAGGGGAGACAGGGGCAGGGCGCCCGTCTTCATCCTCAGGGTGCCCGCCCTGTGTCCGGCTCCTCTACAAGCCTGCTTTCTCGAGCGTGTTTCTCACCGTGTTTTTATCCCGAAAAATATACTTGGCCCAAAAACGTCAAATTAAAAGCGTCGGGCTTTAATTTTTAATTGGAAGGTAAAAATTGATCACGTCTATTTCTTCTAATTCTTTATTGGGCTCTAAAAATAATTTAAGACGTTGACCATTTACCTTGAATAACGTACCTTCGTCATTTTGAAGTGTGATAGCTCCGTGGGATGATGAATGAATTACCTTGAATGGTCCTTCCCATTTGCTCCGGAGCTTTCCATGCCCGAAAAGCTTCACCCTGGAATTAAAAAGTAATACCTTATCTCCGGGTGAGAACTCCTTCTTCTTGATCCTCTTGTCATGCTATCTCTTGACTCTTTCTTTGTAGATCTTTGAATTGTGATATGCTTTCTCCCGCCATTCTTCTAACTCCGATAATTGCATTCTTCTATGTTTTCCGGCGATATCTAGGTCCATATTCCATCTTTTTATGGCCCAGTGTGCCTTGAACTCAAGTTCAACAGGTAGGTGACAGGTCTTTCCGTATACCAATTGGTATGAAGACATTCCAATTGGGGTCTTGTATGCTGTCCGGTAAGCCCAGAGTGCATCGGGTAACTTGTCCTTCCATGCCGTTCCCATCTCGTTCACCGTCTTCTGAAGAATGTTCTTGATTTTCTTGTTAGAAGTCTCTGCTTGGCCACTTGTCTGAGGATGATAGGGAGTAGCGACGTTGTGACGGATTCCATGTCTTGATAGATAGTGCTCGAAACGCTTGTCAATGAAGTGTGATCCTCCATCACTTATCACTATCCTGGGGACTCCAATCTTGGAAATATGATTTCCTCAAACATCCTCTTCGAACTGATATTGTCGGCATGTTTGCAAGGTAGTGCCTCTACCCACTTGGAGACGTAATCAACCGCCACCAAGATGAACTCACACTTCTTAGATGGGGGAAATGGACCCATGTAGTCTATTCCCCAGACATCAAAGAGTTCAATCTGAAGGTGTTGGTGAGTGGCATGGCATCCCTTGTATTTATGTTTCCGTGCCTTTGACATGGCCCACATCTTCTGATATATTGCTTCGTGTCATCGTACATCGTAGGCCAGTAGAATCCACATTGCCAGATCTTTGAATGTGTACGGAATGCTCCATAGTGACCTCCATATGGTGATGAGTGACATCTGTCGATGATCTTCAATCCTTCCTCAGTGGTCACACATCTTCTAAGTAGGCCATCAGCGCATACTCGGAAGAGATATGGCTCATCCCATATATGTGAACGACTTTCCTGAATAAGCTTCTTCTTGTTTGCTCCGGGTGGTACATAACCTGAAACCATAAAATTAACAATATCTACATACCAGGGGTCAGATCTGTTAATCCCGTAAAGCATGTTGTCCCGGAGTGAGTCATTAATGGGGGGTTCCTGTGAATTCTTAAAGTACATTCTAGACAAGTGATCAGCAACAGAATTTTCTACTCCCTTTTTATCTTTTATTTCTAAGTCAAATTCTTGGAGTAATAAAATCCATCTGATTAAGCGAGGTTTAGCATCTTTCTTAGTGAGCAAATATTTTAGTGCAGCATGATCAGTGTAAACAATTATCTTAGCTCCAACTAAATAAGATCTAAATTTATCAATGGCAAAACAACAGCCAGAAGCTCTTTTTCAGTGGTTGCATAATTAAGTTGAGCTCCTGTCAAAGTTTTACTTGCATAAGCAATTGCATGATACTTTTTATCTTTAGTTTGTCCCAAAACTGCCCCACAGCATAATCACTAGCATCACACATAATTTCAAAAGGCAACGACCAATCAGGGGGTTGAATGATTGGTGCAGAGATGAGTGCTTGCTTTAATAAATTGAAAGAATTTAGACATGCATCATCAAATTCGAAAGGAGCATCCTTGGCTAGCAAAAAAGTAAGTGGTCTCGCAATAAATGAAAAGTCTTTTATAAATCTGCGATAAAAACCAGCATGGCCAAGAAAACTTCGAATTCCTTTTATATTCACAGGTGGAGGTAGTTGTTCAATTACTTCAATTTTAGCTCTATCTACCTCAATACCTCTTTCAGACACTAGGTGTCCTAGCACTATTCCTTCTCTAACCATAAAATGACATTTTTCCCAATTAAGGATTAAGTGCTTTTCTTCACATCTTTGCAAAACCTTATCTAAGTTCTCAAGACAACTATCAAAAGTTTTTCCATAACTGAGAAATCATCCATGAAAACTTCCATAATCTCTTCAATCATATCAGAAAATATAGACATCATACATCTTTGAAAAGAAGCTGGTGCATTACATAACCCAAAAGACATTCTACGATAAGCATACGTTCCATATGGGCATGTAAAAGTGGTTTTGCTTTGATCATCAGGATGGATAGGGATCTGGTGATACCCTGAATATCCATCTAGAAAACAGAAAAACGAGTGTTTTGCTAACCGCTCAAGCATCTCATCTATAAAAGGCAAGGAAAATGATCCTTTTTCGTGGCTTTATTAAGTTTTCTATAGTCTATGCACATCCGCCACCCAGTGACGGTGCGTTGCGGAATTAGCTCATTCTTATCATTAGTAACAACAGTCATGCCTCCCTTTTTAGGCACAACTTGAACAGGGCTTACCCACTCACTATGCGGCACAGGATATATAATCCCTGCATGCAGCAACTTTATAACTTCTTTTTAACTACCTCTCTCATCGCGTTGTTAAGTCTACGTTGAGGCTCTCGAGAGGGTGTAACAGAAGGATCTGTCGGAATACGATGGGTACAAATCATAGGACTGATTCCTGTGAGATCTTGAAGTGAGTAACGGAAAACAGAGTGGTGTTTTTCAAGAATGGTCATTAATCGCAGAGTTTGCTCCTGAGTGAGTTTATTACTAACGATCACAGGAAACTCTGGATTATTGTTTAGGAAAGCATAGGTAAGACCGGGTGGTAAAGTTTTGAGTTCTATGGGGGGTCTAGGTGTTTCTGCAAACTCATCTAAGGGTTCAGGTTCAGAAGGTTCGGCCTCTTCTTCAGTGAAGAAGGGGGCTTCCTCTTCTAAGTCTGGATCATCTAAAAGTTCTAGAGATGCAGCCTTTACCTCCTCCATAGGATCAGGCAAAAGATATGGCTCGGTCTTATTATTCAAGGAGTGAGTTATTGTAATTGGAAGTTTAAAATCCTTTCCCAAAGAAATGTAGAGCTTTCCAGTTTGACCTTCATAAGGAGTCTTCTAAAAGGTTGTCCTATCAACAGGTCGAAGTCCCATGTATCAAAGATATAAAAGTTCAAATGAATCATGGAGCCTTCTACCATAAAGGGTAGGACATTAATAATTCCAAGACTGGGGACTAATCGTCCCAAAGATTCCTTCATGAACTTTGTTGTGGGGGTTAAAACAAGTTTCCCAAATAAATTAAGTGCAAAAGCTTCGGACATAATATTGATCCCCACAACAGGATTATAGAGAGCGTCAAATTGATCAGAATCATAAGCACAGCGTATAGTGACAGGAGGTGTATCCAAACGGATCACTTCAGAGGAAAGCTCTACATTTCTTTGGGAAAGGATTTTAAACTTCCAAT
>JAHUYU010003195.1:0-18459 GCA_030439765.1 Tripidium arundinaceum | reverse complement strand
GTCCCGGAATTCTAGTACAAATTTATGTTTCATCCAGCCCGTCAACCTCCCTATTGCTTTTAATTCAAAGAAACTCTCATCATGTTTCACCATTCCCAATGAATTCTAGTACAAATTTACACCACAATCATGCATGTACATGAAAACATAAACCAGTGGCTACTTCATCTCAAGGTTTCCCGGCTCATCAACAACAAGGCAGTACTGTTGCATCCCTTGGAGCTCGAAGCTACAGCATTATTAGGGCAAACCAATGGGCTCGCCTCAGTCCACCTCATGCTCTGATCAGTACCCATGCCAAAGAAGCTTTCCAGGCCATCCAGCTTAACCTGGTTGAAGTGGAAGCCCTGGTCCAGCTCCAGCGCCGGGACCACGCAGGAACCCTGCACACCGCCTTCATCAAGCGAGGTGCCGGCGTCCACTGCTGGGCATGACGACGGCGGCGGCATGAGGCTTGGACTTCCCTCGTACATTGGAGGAACACACTGAGGAACCGAAAGTGCTGTGAAAGGGCCTGCTCCTCCTAGCTTATACAGAAGCTTCCGAATCGACTCATCTACCTCATCTCCTGCGCGATGGCCTTCCATTGTCGTACTAACTGGCACTGGTTGCACCGGCATGGCCATGGCTTGGTGGTGCCAGTTATAGCTGGTCACTGCCATGCTGCTGCTTCCGGCTGCATCCCCGGTTGCTGCTTCTTGCTTCATCATCCCATCGTTTGCCGCCGCCGCCTGGCGCATGAACTGATGCTGCCGCTGATCCTTGCGCGACTGCTTGCCGAAGAGCTTCTTCTTGAGCCTTGTGTTCCAATAGTTCTTTATGTCATTGTCCGTCCTCCCCGGCAGCTGCGCCGCTATTATCGACCACCTACGCGCAGGCAGCAGGCAGCATGACTGGACCGTTCAGGTCATAGCTTAGATTCTACCACCACACCCATGTGCGTGCGTGCCTAACAGTTAGTTTGCAGCTAATTCGACAGTGTGGATTTGATCGGAGAAAACACTAGGACGACCTACTGAACTACTTTACCTGCTGCCTATGCTGATGTAGAGGCTAAGGATTATCCTGTCTTCCTCCTCCGAGAACCCGCCGTGCTTTATGTTTGGCCGGAGGTAGTTGAGCCACCGGAGGCGGCAGCTCTTGCCGCACCTCTTCAGACCTGCGCAGCCCCAGATACATGATTTGCCTCTTCTCCTTCTACTGCTGCTGCTATCACTGCATATCTACTGCATGGCGAATTGGCGATTGCCCGGAGCACAAACATACCTATCTTCTGCGGCAGGGCTATCCAGTTACCGCCGGTGCCGTTCTGCTCGATGTAGGACTTGAGCTTGGCGTCCTCCTCCGGGGACCACGGGCCCTTCTTCACAGTAGCCTTGTCGCAGCACGGAGCTCTCCCCATGGCGTGCGTCTTCCCTTTCTCCCCTCTGACTCTGAGCTGCTCTAGCTGGGGCTCTGTTGTGAGGGAGCGGTGGATCGAGCAAGTGCTGATTAGGGCCGCCTAAACTTGGTTGGTCATGGTGACGGTCTGGGCGGTGTGTTTATGCCCTGAAAAGGGAGAGGTGTATTATTGGCATGGAAAAAGGTGGCTGCTCTGATAGTAATAAAATACTGTTTGAGCGGTGGAGGTGGTGATCTGGTCCCTCTCTTTCTAATTGTTGTTTTTTCTCTTGGATTAGAATCTCCATCAGCAGTCAGCCAACCTTTTCCTGAACCTGGTCTTTGTGCACCGTAGACTTGCAGCTTCAATTCGTGTAGTTTGTTTATGTGATCTGATATGATCTCTGCTTATAGATGACTAAACACGATATATATACCGGGATGTTATGCATAGGATATATTGCACCTGTTTACTATTCTATAGTTTGAGCTGTACGTGTACTAATATTGTGCATATATACGTAGCCAGTGGCCACTGACACTCTGTAAGAAAACACATCATGCTCATTTCCCTCAAACACGCGGTCCTCCTGCATGCTCGCCATTATACTAAACGCCTGTTTGGATCATCTTCTCTAAACATTAGAGCTCTAAAAGGTTTAAAGTACTTTAGCTCACTTTTAAGCTATAAAGCTCTAGTGTGAAGTGGGCTAAAGTTTAGACCTAACTTTAGACCACTTGTTTAAAGTTTTAGTCCTAATGTATAGAGCTCTAAAGTTTAAAGGAGAAAATTTAAACAGGCCCTAAGATAACCAATAAATCTATGGGGCGAAAACACACATAGGATGCCGCAAAGCAAAGGGATAATAGAATAATAAAGCGAGATGTTACATACTTCCACTACTGAAAACTCGAATACTTCTGTGTGTCATGAAATTTTCTGTGTTTTTTTTGGTACACACAGAAAAACTATTAATTATTCTGTGGGTTCCAAAAATACTGACAGAAAAATACAAAAACCGGCAGAATAATTTCATGATTTTTCTGTGTGTGCGAATACACACAGAAAAATTATAATTATTCTGTGGGTTTCTGTAAAACGCATAGAAACAAGTAAACACACACAGAAAAATAAAAATTATTCTGTCGATTTTTATATTACACACAGATTAAAATAACACACGCATAGAAAAATTCAATCGACCGCAAGGATTTGGCGTTTGCGCACTTTGTTTTGGCGTTCGTGCTTTCTTTCTTTTTTTGGCGTTCGAGCGTTCTAAACAAAAGAAAATACATTAATTAATAAAAATAAATAAAAAAAAACAAAAAAGTGTTAACCCTAAGCTGTCGGCCGCCGCCCCCAACACGCTCGACCCCAACACACGCACTCGACCCCAACACACGCCGCTCAACTCCGCACGACTCCGCACACGCCAGCCGCGCAACAGCACCCACACACGCGCCAGGCGCCGCAGCAGCTCCGCCGCCGGCCGCCTCTAGATCCGTGCTCGCCTAAGCTCCCCGCCGGTTCCCGCCCCCGATTCGACGTCGTCCCCCTCCCTAGCCCGCCGGCGGCCGCGCCCCCTCCCGTGCGCTGGCCTAGGTCCGCCGGCCCGCTGGGCGCTGGGTGCCGGCCGCTGGCCGCCGGTGCTCCGCAGCTCCGCCGCCGGCGCCGCAGCAGTTCCGCCGCTGGCTGCCTCTAGATCCGTGCTCCCCTAAGCTCCCCGCCGGTCCCCGCCCCCGATTCAGCGCCGTCCCCCTCCCTAGCCCACCGGCGGCCGCGTCCCCTCCTATGTGTTGGCCTAGGTCAGCCGGCCGCTGGGCGCTGGGTGCTGGCCGCTGGCCGCCGGTGCTCCGGGGTGCGTCCCCAGGCCCTCCGCCGGCCGTACCTGGCCGCCGGTGCACCGAGGCATGAGACCTTCCCCTCCGGTGCTCGTCTCGGCGCGACGACCCTCCTCTCCCTGCCAGTCTCCCCCATCCCTGCTCTTCCATTACAGTCGGCTTCCCTCCAGATTTGGCCACTGCTTCGGTCAAGGTACACTTCTCTCTTCACTGATTCTATTTTTTTGTATGAGATGCCGGTTTATCTGAGTGTCCACTTGTATGAATTTTCAGTTGAAGTCTGCTTCCCTCAAGGTTTGGTCATCGGTGCTGTCTGCTTCAAATCTGAATCGAGTTTTCAAGTTCTCTATTTCTCCCCTAAAAATGTATGGATAAGTAAAGCATGTTTTCCTTGTCTATTTAGAGTATCTATGATTCTTATTGATATTTTCATGACATGTACCTATTCAGTACCTATAGGAAGCATATCAACCATAGTGGCCTCACTAATAGCATGAAGAAAATTTTACAAGAAATTCTAATCTCATGTCCCTGATGTACTGCAGTAAAGATTTTGGGCTAAACAAGGACTGAAGGTTCCTATTGAGGTAGACAGTGAAGAATTGTTGAGGACCTGTGATTGAGACTCAAGGTACACTTCTTTCTTCACCGAATCTATTTGCTGTATGTTGTTATTTTACATTTTATTTGTGTGCCCACTTGTCCAAGTTTGGAATGTTTGTCCTTGCTCCAAAAATAGTGCAGCTTCCTTTGTTGTGATATCTAATATATTAATATTTGAAACAGAACTAGTCAACATGTCAAACCGAACATGGATGTATAATGGTTGGCAACATGGCAAAGCTCCCTCAAATGAATAGATTGATGGAACTAATGAATTCGATAGTGCATTTTCAATTCCTGGTGTAGCTGAAAATGATACTATTAAGTGTCCTTGTGCACAATGTCGGAACTTTAGGCATATAAGATATACTATAGAGATGCATTTGTGTAGGCACGGTTTTAAGGAAGGCTATGAAACTTGCATAGCTATTGCAGTCAGGACGTGCCTTATGTTGGTTTGTAATGTTTCACACATTAAAAACAAGCAGTTTGAACACTTTAAACCTTGTCCAATTCATGGTACCACATTCAAATGACTTTACATCAAATTTAGAGGCTTTGCTAAAAGTGTTATATTGTTGGGACACAATTCCACTTGCTGATGTAACTTTGTTCACATTCAGGCAACTGTTTCTTCTCATGCTGCCTCAGAATCTACAAACAATGCTAATAATGTTTGCCATACTAATGGGGATCTTCATGCTGCAAACGTTGGCAACAATCAAGGTTCCGACAACAATGGAGATCATGCATCGATGTGATGGTTGTGTTTAGTTGCAAAACATGGATGTGGTGGTGGTTTCTTCTTTTGTAGAGTTGTGCTTTTGCACATTAACTAGTAGGTGGCTGTAATCTGTTAGCTTTAGTTTTATCTATAATATGACTCAATGATGCATGCTGGTATTTTATTCATCTTGGCTGAAACTTGAACTGTTGAGATGAGATGGTAATGCTTTTGAATGTATTGATGCCGGATCATTTGGACATCATCTACATGTAGCCTGGATGCTATGAATGAATGTGCTAAACATTTGGATCTTTATATGTATGCTATTTATTATGTTGTGATGAAATTACTGTATGGGCAGTCCATATTTTAATATGCTGTTGCTACTGTTTTCAAATAATTATTGTATCCAGTTTGCTGCATGGGTAAGTGTTTTTTTTCCCTGTCGATGGTCTGTTAACACCTGACAGAAAAATAGAATTTTTCTGTGCGTTAACCCAACCCGACAGACAAATAAAGTTTTTTTCCTATGAGTGTACCTCTACAACTCTGACGGGACAACACTAATAGAAAAATGATTTTTTGTTGGGTTTTCCTTTTTTCTGTGAGGATTAACGCATAGAAATTTTATTTTTAATTTGGATGAACGCAATTTTTCTGTGCGTGTAAGACCCACAGAAAAATTGTTTTTGACAGCGAATCGACAGGGAAAAAAAAACACTTACCCATGCAGCAAACTGGATACAATAATTATTTGAAAACAGTAGCAACAGCATATTAAAATATGGACTGCCCATACAGTAATTTCATCACAACATAATAAATAGCATACATATAAAGATCCAAATGTTTAGCACATTCATTCATAGCATCCAGGCTACATGTAGATGATGTCCAAATGATCCGGCATCAATACATTCAAAAGCATTACCATCTCATCTCAACAGTTCAAGTTTCAGCCAAGATGAATAAAATACCAGCATGCATCATTGAGTCATATTATAGATAAAACTAAAGCTAACAGATTACAGCCACCTACTAGTTAATGTGCAAAAGCACAACTCTACAAAAGAAGAAACCACCACCACATCCATGTTTTGCAACTAAACACAACCATCACATCGATGCATGATCTCCATTGTTGTCGGAACCTTGATTGTTGCCAACGTTTGCAGCATGAAGATCCCCATTAGTATGGCAAACATTATTAGCATTGTTTGTAGATTCTGAGGCAGCATGAGAAGAAACAGTTGCCTGAATGTGAACAAAGTTACATCAGCAAGTGGAATTGTGTCCCAACAATATAACACTTTTAGCAAAGCCTCTAAATTTGATGTAAAGTCATTTGAATGTGGTACCATGAATTGGACAAGGTTTAAAGTGTTCAAACTGCTTGTTTTTAATGTGTGAAACATTACAAACCAACATAAGGCCACGTCCTGACTGCAATAGCTATGCAAGTTTCATAGCCTTCCTTAAAACCGTGCCTACACAAATGCATCTCTATAGTATATCTTATATGCCTAAAGTTCCGACATTGTGCACAAGGACACTTAATAGTATCATTTTCAGCTACACCAGGAATTGAAAATGCACTATCGAATTCATTAGTTCCATCAATCTATTCATTTGAGGGAGCTTTGCCATGTTGCCAACCATTATACATCCATGTTCGGTTTGACATGTTGACTAGTTCTGTTTCAAATATTAATATATTAGATATCACAACAAAGGAAGCTGCACTATTTTTGGAGCAAGGACAAACATTCCAAACTTGGACAAGTGGGCACACAAATAAAATGTAAAATAACAACATACAGCAAATAGATTCGGTGAAGAAAGAAGTGTACCTTGAGTCTCAATCACAGGTCCTCAACAATTCTTCACTGTCTACCTCAATAGGAACCTTCAGTCCTTGTTTAGCCCAAAATCTTTACTGCAGTACATCAGGGACATGAGATTAGAATTTCTTGTAAAATTTTCTTCATGCTATTAGTGAGGCCACTATGGTTGATATGCTTCCTATAGGTACTGAATAGGTACATGTCATGAAAATATCAATAAGAATCATAGATACTCTAAATAGACAAGGAAAACATGCTTTACTTATCCATACATTTTTAGGGGAGAAATAGAGAACTTGAAAACTCGATTCAGATTTGAAGCAGACAGCACCGATGACCAAACCTTGAGGGAAGCAGACTTCAACTGAAAATTCATACAAGTGGACACTCAGATAAACCGGCATCTCATACAAAAAAATAGAATCAGTGAAGAGAGAAGTGTACCTTGACCGAAGCAGTGGCCAAATCTGGAGGGAAGCCGACTGTAATGGAAGAGCAGGGATGGGGGAGACTGGCAGGGAGAGGAGGGTCGTCGCGCCGAGACGAGCACCGGAGGGGAAGGTCTCATGCCTCGGTGCACCGGCGGCCAGGTACGGCCGGCGGAGGGCCTGGGGACGCACCCCGGAGCACCGGCGGCCAGCGGCCAGCACCCAGCGCCCAGCGGCCGGCTGACCTAGGCCAACACATAGGAGGGGACGCGGCCGCCGGTGGGCTAGGGAGGGGGACGGCGCTGAATCGGGGGCGGGGACCGGCGGGGAGCTTAGGGGAGCACGGATCTAGAGGCAGCCAGCGGCGGAACTGCTGCGGCGCCCGGCGGCGGAGCTGCGGAGCACCGGCGGCCAGCGGCCGGCACCCAGCGCCCAGCGGGCCGGCGGACCTAGGCCAGCGCACGGGAGGGGGCGCGGCCGCCGGCGGGCTAGGGAGGGGGACGACGTCGAATCGGGGGCGGGAACCGGCGGGGAGCTTAGGCGAGCACGGATCTAGAGGCGGCCGGCGGCGGAGCTGCTGCGGCGCCTGGCGCGTGTGTGGGTGCTGTTGCGCGGCTGGCGTGTGCGGAGTCGTGCGGAGTTGAGCGGCGTGTGTTGGGGTCGAGTGCGTGTGTTGGGGTCGAGCGTGTTGGGGGCGGCGGCCGACAGCTTAGGGTTAACACTTTTTTGTTTTTTTTATTTATTTTTATTAATTAATGTATTTTCTTTTGTTTAGAACGCTCGAACGCCAAAAAAAGAAAGAAAGCACGAACGCCAAAACAAAGTGCGCAAACGCCAAATCCTTGCGGTCGATTGAATTTTTCTATGCGTGTGTTATTTTAATCTGTGTGTAATATAAAAATCGACAGAATAATTTTTATTTTTCTGTGTGTGTTTACTTGTTTCTATGCGTTTTACAGAAACCCACAGAATAATTATAATTTTTCTGTGTGTATTCGCACACACAGAAAAATCATGAAATTATTCTGCCGGTTTTTGTATTTTTCTGTCAGTATTTTTGGAACCCACAGAATAATTAATAGTTTTTCTGTGTGTACCAAAAAAAACACAGAAAATTTCATGACACACAGAAGTATTCGAGTTTTCAGTAGTGGAAGTATGTAACATCTCGCTTTATTATTCTATTATCCCTTTGCTTTGCGGCATCCTATGTGTGTTTTCGCCCCATAGATTTATTGGTTATCTTAGGGCCTGTTTAAATTTTCTCCTTTAAACTTTAGAGCTCTATACATTAGGACTAAAACTTTAAACAAGTGGTCTAAAGTTAGGTCTAAACTTTAGCCCACTTCACACTAGAGCTTTATAGCTTAAAAGTGAGCTAAAGTACTTTAAACCTTTTAGAGCTCTAATGTTTAGAGAAGATGATCCAAACAGGCGTTTAGTATAATGGCGAGCATGCAGGAGGACCGCGTGTTTGAGGGAAATGAGCATGATGTGTTTTCTTACAGAGTGTCAGTGGCCACTGGCTACGTATATATGCACAATATTAGTACACGTACAGCTCAAACTATAGAATAGTAAACAGGTGCAATATATCCTATGCATAACATCCCGGTATATATATCGTGTTTAGTCATCTATAAGCAGAGATCATATCAGATCACATAAACAAACTACACGAATTGAAGCTGCAAGTCTACGGTGCACAAAGACCAGGTTCAGGAAAAGGTTGGCTGACTGCTGATGGAGATTCTAATCCAAGAGAAAAAACAACAATTAGAAAGAGAGGGACCCAGATCACCACCTCCACCGCTCAAACAGTATTTTATTACTATCAGAGCAGCCACCTTTTTCCATGCCAATAATACACCTCTCCCTTTTCAGGGCATAAACACACCGCCCAGACCGTCACCATGACCAACCAAGTTTAGGCGGCCCTAATCAGCACTTGCTCGATCCACCGCTCCCTCACAACAGAGCCCCAGCTAGAGCAGCTCAGAGTCAGAGGGGAGAAAGGGAAGACGCACGCCATGGGGAGAGCTCCGTGCTGCGACAAGGCTACCTGTGAAGAAGGGCCCGTGGTCCCCGGAGGAGGACGCCAAGCTCAAGTCCTACATCGAGCAGAACGGCACCGGCGGTAACTGGATAGCCCTGCCGCAGAAGATAGGTATGTTTGTGCTCCGGGCAATCGCCAATTCGCCATGCAGTAGATATGCAGTGATAGCAGCAGCAGTAGAAGGAGAAGAGGCAAATCATGTATCTGGGGCTGCGCAGGTCTGAAGAGGTGCGGCAAGAGCTGCCGCCTCCGGTGGCTCAACTACCTCCGGCCAAACATAAAGCACGGCGGGTTCTCGGAGGAGGAAGACAGGATAATCCTTAGCCTCTACATCAGCATAGGCAGCAGGTAAAGTAGTTCAGTAGGTCGTCCTAGTGTTTTCTCCGATCAAATCCACACTGTCGAATTAGCTGCAAACTAACTGTTAGGCACGCACGCACATGGGTGTGGTGGTAGAATCTAAGCTATGACCTGAACGGTCCAGTCATGCTGCCTGCTGCCTGCGCGTAGGTGGTCGATAATAGCGGCGCAGCTGCCGGGGAGGACGGACAATGACATAAAGAACTATTGGAACACAAGGCTCAAGAAGAAGCTCTTCGGCAAGCAGTCGCGCAAGGATCAGCGGCAGCATCAGTTCATGCGCCAGGCGGCGGCGGCAAACGATGGGATGATGAAGCAAGAAGCAGCAACGGGGATGCAGCCGGGAACGCAAGCAGATGGCAGTGACCAGCTATAACTGGCACCACCAAGCCATGGCATGCCGGTGCAACAGTGCCAGTTAGTACGACAATGGAAGGCCATCGCGCAGGAGATGAGGTAGATGAGTCGATTCGGAAGCTTCTGTATAAGCTAGGAGGAGCAGGCCCTTTCACAGCACTTTCGGTTCCTCAGTGTGTTCCTCCAATGTACGAGGGAAGTCCAAGCCTCATGCCGCCGCCGTCGTCATGCCCAGCAGTGGACGCCGGCACCTCGCTTGATGAAGGCGGTGTGCAGGGTTCCTGCGTGGTCCCGGCGCTGGAGCTGGACCAGGGCTTCCACTTCAACCAGGTTAAGCTGGATGGCCTGGAAAGCTTCTTTGGCATGGGTACTGATCAGAGCATGAGGTGGACTGAGGCGAGCCATTGGTTTGCCCTAATAATGCTGTAGCTTCGAGCTCCCAAGGGATGCAACAGTACTGCCTTGTTGTTGATGAGCCGGGAAACCTTGAGATGAAGTAGCCACTGGTTTATGTTTTCATGTACATGCATGATTGTGGTGTAAATTTGTACTAGAATTCATTGGGAATGGTGAAACATGATGAGAGTTTCTTTGAATTAAAAGCAATAGGGAGGTTGACGGGCTGGATGAAACATAAATTTGTACTAGAATTCCGGGACGACGCATTCCTGGATGACTTCGTCCCGGTGGTTGACGGGCTTTTGCGTAGGGCGCGTTATGGAGGTAACACAGCAATCAGTTGTCACAAGTTGGCCACTGCCTGTCGTCACAGAACCTATTCTGTTGCTTAGTGTGCGGGTTGAGCGGCCGAGCGCGTTCTTTTTGTGTTTTTGGTTATCCTTCTCTCTGATAAGCTCACGCTTACTAATGAGTGGGGTAATTTGTAACGTACTTCTATCTCCTCTTAATGAAATATGTGTCTGTGGCAGAACCGCCAAAATAACACACTAACGAAGGTACTCGCCTTCCCTAGGCACTAAGTACTCCGCCAGCGGATATTCTAGCCGTTTCTGTCGAGCACACCCAATGGGAGAACTCGAAACCATCCACATTTTCACCAGGATCAATAATGAAAACGAGTACATTGTGTACTCAGGGTTTATTTTACCCCTGTTGCAGGTGCTGCTTGAGGCTTTGTGTGGAGGATCGTCTGCTGGGCTCAGATGGATCTTTGCTACGCTCGCTAGATATTTATTTCCGCTGTTTTAATTCCGCACTCTGAACTTGGTATTGTAATAACTTATTTCTGAAGACTATGTTGTATGGAATAAACTAAGTATTGTACTCGTTTTCATTATTGGATCTGGGTGAAAATGTGGATGGTTTCGAGTTCTCCCATTGGGTGTGCTCGACAGAAACGGCTAGAATATCCGCTGGCGGAGTACTTAGTGCCTAGGGGAAGGCGAGTACCTTCGTTAGTGTGTTATTTTGGGCGGTTCTGCCACAGACACATATTTCATTAAGAGGAGATAGAAGTACGTTACAAATTACCCCACTCATTAGTAAGCGGTGAGCTTATCAGAGAGAAGGATAACCAAAAACACAAAAAGAACGCGCTCGGCCGCTCAACCCGCACACTAAGCAACAGAATAGGTTCTGTGACGACAGGCAGTGGCCAACTTGTGACAACTGATGGCTGTGTTACCTCCATAACGCGCCTACGGCAAAAGCCCGTCAACCACCGGGACGAAGTCATCCAGGAATGCGTCGTCCCGGAATTCTAGTACAAATTTATGTTTCATCCAGCCCGTCAACCTCCCTATTGCTTTTAATTCAAAGAAACTCTCATCATGTTTCACCATTCCCAATGAATTCTAGTACAAATTTACACCACAATCATGCATGTACATGAAAACATAAACCAGTGGCTACTTCATCTCAAGGTTTCCGGCTCATCAACAACAAGGCAGTACTGTTGCATCCCTTGGGAGCTCGAAGCTACAGCATTATTAGGGCAAACCAATGGGCTCGCCTCAGTCCACCTCATGCTCTGATCAGTACCCATGCCAAAGAAGCTTTCCAGGCCATCCAGCTTAACCTGGTTGAAGTGGAAGCCCTGGTCCAGCTCCAGCGCCGGGACCACGCAGGAACCCTGCACACCGCCTTCATCAAGCGAGGTGCCGGCGTCCACTGCTGGGCATGACGACGGCGGCGGCATGAGGCTTGGACTTCCCTCGTACATTGGAGGAACACACTGAGGAACCGAAAGTGCTGTGAAAGGGCCTGCTCCTCCTAGCTTATACAGAAGCTTCCGAATCGACTCATCTACCTCATCTCCTGCGCGATGGCCTTCCATTGTCGTACTAACTGGCACTGGTTGCACCGGCATGGCCATGGCTTGGTGGTGCCAGTTATAGCTGGTCACTGCCATGCTGCTGCTTCCGGCTGCATCCCCGGTTGCTGCTTCTTGCTTCATCATCCCATCGTTTGCCGCCGCGCCTGGCGCATGAACTGATGCTGCCGCTGATCCTTGCGCGACTGCTTGCCGAAGAGCTTCTTCTTGAGCCTTGTGTTCCAATAGTTCTTTATGTCATTGTCGTCCTCCCCGGCAGCTGCGCCGCTATTATCGACCACCTACGCGCAGGCAGCAGGCAGCATGACTGGACCGTTCAGGTCATAGCTTAGATTCTACCACCACACCCATGTGCGTGCGTGCCTAACAGTTAGTTTGCAGCTAATTCGACAGTGTGGATTTGATCGGAGAAAACACTAGGACGACCTACTGAACTACTTTACCTGCTGCCTATGCTGATGTAGAGGCTAAGGATTATCCTGTCTTCCTCCTCCGAGAACCCGCCGTGCTTTATGTTTGGCCGGAGGTAGTTGAGTGGGGTAATTTGTAACGTACTTCTATCTCCTCTTAATGAAATATGTGTCTGTGGCAGAACCGCCCAAAATAACACACTAACGAAGGTACTCGCCTTCCCTAGGCACTAAGTACTCCGCCAGCGGATATTCTAGCCGTTTCTGTCGAGCACACCCAATGGGAGAACTCGAAACCATCCACATTTTCACCCAGGATCCAATAATGAAAACGAGTACAATACTTAGTTTATTCCATACAACATAGTCTTCAGAAATAAGTTATTACAATACCAAGTTCAGAGTGCGGAATTAAAACAGCGGAAATAAATATCTAGCGAGCGTAGCAAAGATCCATCTGAGCCCAGCAGACGATCCTCCACACAAAGCCTCAAGCAGCACCTGCAACAGGGGTAAAATAAACCTGAGTACACAATGTACTCGTTTTCATTATTGGATCCTGGGTGAAAATGTGGATGGTTTCGAGTTCTCCATTGGGTGTGCTCGACAGAAACGGCTAGAATATCCGCTGGCGGAGTACTTAGTGCCTAGGGGAAGGCGAGTACCTTCGTTAGTGTGTTATTTTGGGCGGTTCTGCCACAGACACATATTTCATTAAGAGGAGATAGAAGTACGTTACAAATTACCCCACTCATTAGTAAGCGGTGAGCTTATCAGAGAGAAGGATAACCAAAAACACAAAAAGAACGCGCTCGGCCGCTCAACCCGCACACTAAGCAACAGAATAGGTTCTGTGACGACAGGCAGTGGCCAACTTGTGACAACTGATGGCTGTGTTACCTCCATAACGCGCCTACGGCAAAAGCCCGTCAACCACCGGGACGAAGTCATCCAGGAATGCGTCGTCCGGAATTCTAGTACAAATTTATGTTTCATCCAGCCCGTCAACCTCCCTATTGCTTTTAATTCAAAGAAACTCTCATCATGTTTCACCATTCCCAATGAATTCTAGTACAAATTTACACCACAATCATGCATGTACATGAAAACATAAACCAGTGGCTACTTCATCTCAAGGTTTCCCGGCTCATCAACAACAAGGCAGTACTGTTGCATCCCTTGGGAGCTCGAAGCTACAGCATTATTAGGGCAAACCAATGGGCTCGCCTCAGTCCACCTCATGCTCTGATCAGTACCCATGCCAAAGAAGCTTTCCAGGCCATCCAGCTTAACCTGGTTGAAGTGGAAGCCTGGTCCAGCTCCAGCGCCGGGACCACGCAGGAACCCTGCACACCGCCTTCATCAAGCGAGGTGCCGGCGTCCACTGCTGGGCATGACGACGGCGGCGGCATGAGGCTTGGACTTCCTCGTACATTGGAGGAACACACTGAGGAACCGAAAGTGCTGTGAAAGGGCCTGCTCCTCCTAGCTTATACAGAAGCTTCCGAATCGACTCATCTACCTCATCTCCTGCGCGATGGCCTTCCATTGTCGTACTAACTGGCACTGGTTGCACCGGCATGGCCATGGCTTGGTGGTGCCAGTTATAGCTGGTCACTGCCATGCTGCTGCTTCGGCTGCATCCCCGGTTGCTGCTTCTTGCTTCATCATCCCATCGTTTGCCGCCGCCGCCTGGCGCATGAACTGATGCTGCCTGCTGATCCTGCGCGAAGGTTGCCGAAGAGCTTCTTCTTGAGGCCTTGAGCTTCCAATAGATCTATATGACTCATTGACCCGTCCTCCCGGAAGCTGCGCCGCTATTATCGACCAGCCTACGCGCAGGCAGCAGGCAGCATCAGTTCATGCGCCAGGCGGCGGCGGCAAACGATGGGATGATGAAGCAAGAAGCAGCAACCGGGGATGCAGCCGGAAGCAGCAGCATGGCAGTGACCAGCTATAACTGGCACCACCAAGCCATGGCCATGCCGGTGCAACCAGTGCCAGTTAGTACGACAATGGAAGGCCATCGCGCAGGAGATGAGGTAGATGAGTCGATTCGGAAGCTTCTGTATAAGCTAGGAGGAGCAGGCCCTTTCACAGCACTTTCGGTTCCTCAGTGTGTTCCTCCAATGTACGAGGGAAGTCCAAGCCTCATGCCGCCCGCCGTCGTCATGCCCAGCAGTGGACGCCGGCACCTCGCTTGATGAAGGCGGTGTGCAGGGTTCCTGCGTGGTCCCGGCGCTGGAGCTGGACAGGGCTTCCACTTCAACAGGTTAAGCTGGATGGCCTGGAAAGCTTCTTTGGCATGGGTACTGATCAGAGCATGAGGTGGACTGAGGCGAGCCCATTGGTTTGCCCTAATAATGCTGTAGCTTCGAGCTCCCAAGGGATGCAACAGTACTGCCTTGTTGTTGATGAGCGGGAAACCTTGAGATGAAGTAGCCACTGGTTTATGTTTTCATGTACATGCATGATTGTGGTGTAAATTTGTACTAGAATTCATTGGGAATGGTGAAACATGATGAGAGTTTCTTTGAATTAAAAGCAATAGGGAGGTTGACGGGCTGGATGAAACATAAATTTGTACTAGAATTCCGGGACGACGCATTCCTGGATGACTTCGTCCGGTGGTTGACGGGCTTTTGCCGTAGGCGCGTTATGGAGGTAACACAGCCATCAGTTGTCACAAGTTGGCCACTGCCTGTCGTCACAGAACCTATTCTGTTGCTTAGTGTGCGGGTTGAGCGGCCGAGCGCGTTCTTTTTGTGTTTTTGGTTATCCTTCTCTCTGATAAGCTCACCGCTTACTAATGAGTGGGGTAATTTGTAACGTACTTCTATCTCCTCTTAATGAAATATGTGTCTGTGGCAGAACCGCCCAAAATAACACACTAACGAAGGTACTCGCCTTCCCTAGGCACTAAGTACTCCGCCAGCGGATATTCTAGCCGTTTCTGTCGAGCACACCCAATGGGAGAACTCGAAACCATCCACATTTTCACCCAGGATCCAATAATGAAAACGAGTACATTGTGTACTCAGGGTTTATTTTACCCCTGTTGCAGGTGCTGCTTGAGGCTTTGTGTGGAGGATCGTCTGCTGGGCTCAGATGGATCTTTGCTACGCTCGCTAGATATTTATTTCCGCTGTTTTAATTCCGCACTCTGAACTTGGTATTGTAATAACTTATTTCTGAAGACTATGTTGTATGGAATAAACTAAGTATTGTACTCGTTTTCATTATTGGATCTGGGTGAAAATGTGGATGGTTTCGAGTTCTCCATTGGGTGTGCTCGACAGAAACGGCTAGAATATCCGCTGGCGGAGTACTTAGTGCCTAGGGGAAGGCGAGTACCTTCGTTAGTGTGTTATTTTGGGCGGTTCTGCCACAGACACATATTTCATTAAGAGGAGATAGAAGTACGTTACAAATTACCCCACTCAACTACCTCCGGCCAAACATAAAGCACGGCGGGTTCTCGGAGGAGGAAGACAGGATAATCCTTAGCCTCTACATCAGCATAGGCAGCAGGTAAAGTAGTTCAGTAGGTCGTCCTAGTGTTTTCTCCGATCAAATCCACACTGTCGAATTAGCTGCAAACTAACTGTTAGGCACGCACGCACATGGGTGTGGTGGTAGAATCTAAGCTATGACCTGAACGGTCCAGTCATGCTGCTGCTGCCTGCGCGTAGGTGGTCGATAATAGCGGCGCAGCTGCCGGGGAGGACGGACAATGACATAAAGAACTATTGGAACACAAGGCTCAAGAAGAAGCTCTTCGGCAAGCAGTCGCGCAAGGATCAGCGGCAGCATCAGTTCATGCGCAGGCGGCGGCGGCAAACGATGGGATGATGAAGCAAGAAGCAGCAACCGGGGATGCAGCCGGAAGCAGCAGCATGGCAGTGACCAGCTATAACTGGCACCACCAAGCCATGGCCATGCCGGTGCAACCAGTGCCAGTTAGTACGACAATGGAAGGCCATCGCGCAGGAGATGAGGTAGATGAGTCGATTCGGAAGCTTCTGTATAAGCTAGGAGGAGCAGGCCCTTTCACAGCACTTTCGGTTCCTCAGTGTGTTCCTCCAATGTACGAGGGAAGTCCAAGCCTCATGCCGCCGCCGTCGTCATGCCCAGCAGTGGACGCCGGCACCTCGCTTGATGAAGGCGGTGTGCAGGGTTCCTGCGTGGTCCCGGCGCTGGAGCTGGACAGGGCTTCCACTTCAACCAGGTTAAGCTGGATGGCCTGGAAAGCTTCTTTGGCATGGGTACTGATCAGAGCATGAGGTGGACTGAGGCGAGCCCATTGGTTTGCCCTAATAATGCTGTAGCTTCGAGCTCCCAAGGGATGCAACAGTACTGCCTTGTTGTTGATGAGCGGGAAACCTTGAGATGAAGTAGCCACTGGTTTATGTTTTCATGTACATGCATGATTGTGGTGTAAATTTGTACTAGAATTCATTGGGAATGGTGAAACATGATGAGAGTTTCTTTGAATTAAAAGCAATAGGGAGGTTGACGGGCTGGATGAAACATAAATTTGTACTAGAATTCCGGGACGACGCATTCCTGGATGACTTCGTCCCGGTGGTTGACGGGCTTTTGCGTAGGCGCGTTATGGAGGTAACACAGCCATCAGTTGTCACAAGTTGGCCACTGCCTGTCGTCACAGAACCTATTCTGTTGCTTAGTGTGCGGGTTGAGCGGCCGAGCGCGTTCTTTTTGTGTTTTTGGTTATCCTTCTCTCTGATAAGCTCACGCTTACTAATGAGTGGGGTAATTTGTAACGTACTTCTATCTCCTCTTAATGAAATATGTGTCTGTGGCAGAACCGCCCAAAATAACACACTAACGAAGGTACTCGCCTTCCCCTAGGCACTAAGTACTCCGCCAGCGGATATTCTAGCCGTTTCTGTCGAGCACACCCAATGGGAGAACTCGAAACCATCCACATTTTCACCAGGATCCAATAATGAAAACGAGTACAATACTTAGTTTATTCCATACAACATAGTCTTCAGAAATAAGTTATTACAATACCAAGTTCAGAGTGCGGAATTAAAACAGCGGAAATAAATATCTAGCGAGCGTAGCAAAGATCCATCTGAGCCCAGCAGACGATCTCCACACAAAGCCTCAAGCAGCACCTGCAACAGGGGTAAAATAAACCCTGAGTACACAATGTACTCGTTTTCATTATTGGATCCTGGGTGAAAATGTGGATGGTTTCGAGTTCTCCCATTGGGTGTGCTCGACAGAAACGGCTAGAATATCCGCTGGCGGAGTACTTAGTGCTAGGGGAAGGCGAGTACTTCGTTAGTGTGTTATTTTGGGCGGTTCTGCCACAGACACATATTTCATTAAGAGGAGATAGAAGTACGTTACAAATTACCCCATCATTAGTAAGCGGTGAGCTTATCAGAGAGAAGGATAACCAAAAACACAAAAAGAACGCGTCGGCCGCTCAACCCGCACACTAAGCAACAGAATAGGTTCTGTGACGACAGGCAGTGGCCAACTTGTGACAACTGATGGCTGTGTTACCTCCATAACGCGCTACGGCAAAAGCCCGTCAACACCGGGACGAAGTCATCCAGGAATGCGTCGTCCCGGAATTCTAGTACAAATTTATGTTTCATCCAGCCGTCAACTCCCTATTGCTTTTAATTCAAAGAAACTTCATCATGTTTCACCATTCCAATGAATTCTAGTACAAATTTACACCACAATCATGCATGTACATGAAAACATAAACCAGTGGCTACTTCATCTCAAGGTTTCCCGGCTCATCAACAACAAGGCAGTACTGTTGCATCCCTTGGGAGCTCGAAGCTACAGCATTATTAGGGCAAACCAATGGGCTCGCCTCAGTCCACCTCATGCTCTGATCAGTACCATGCCAAAGAAGCTTTCAGGCCATCCAGCTTAACTGGTTGAAGTGGAAGCCCTGGTCCAGCTCCAGCGCGGGACCACGCAGGAACCTGCACACCGCCTTCATCAAGCGAGGTGCCGGCGTCCACTGCTGGGCATGACGACGGCGGCGGCATGAGGCTTGGACTTCCCTCGTACATTGGAGGAACACACTGAGGAACCGAAAGTGCTGTGAAAGGGCCTGCTCCTCCTAGCTTATACAGAAGCTTCCGAATCGACTCATCTACCTAT
>JAHUYU010003146.1:0-19142 GCA_030439765.1 Tripidium arundinaceum | reverse complement strand
CCTAGGAGCGGCCGGCCCTTGCCTCGCCTTTGACGTGGCGGTGGCATGCCTCCATGCAATGGCGGTGCAACCCTGCCTCTACCAAAAATAGCGTCGAAGCATTGCCTTGGCTCCTGCATAAATAGGAGGGTAGCCCCTCTCTCAACACACACCACCAAGGAGCAACTCTTCACCATATTCCAAGATGTAGTAGTAGTACTAGCTATAGTTGGGAGTTAGGGAGAGATGCTAAAGTTTTGGAAGAGCCCTCGGAGTTCCGGTATAATCTTATATCGGTCCTTTGTAAGACTCAAATACTTCATATTTATCTTCTCTAATTACTGAAATGTCCTTCATGGTTATCTAATTTATGCCTTAGTAGTTTAGCTTATCATGGTTAAGTGTAGTGTTTTACACCTTGGCATGGGATCTCCGTTCGACCGAATGCTCTAGTTTTTACGTGAAACTGGAGTAGTAATCGATAGTGTAGACGTGGTGTCTAGACTATAGATTACCTGAGTTTGCGCCCAACCCCACGGATAGTTGTGGTAGCCCCGGAGCTGACAGCTCCGACCAGGCCTTTGTAGTCCACCACGTTCGGGTTGGTGTTTTCGTAGAGCTTTTGGCAGCCTTCTCCCGATCACCCCTTCCCAGTCTTTTCGAGGATCGGAAAGGAACTGCTGCTCCGAAGTGCCATGGTGTGATCGCTATGTTTAACCTTTGCTTAGTTAATCCCTTTGGTATGAGCTAGAATAGAACCACAGTAATGGAGAAGTAAATAGGAACCTTGAACTCTCCTGTTGTCCTCCTAGCTTAGCCTGTCTATTCTCCTCTCTTATCATAGAGTTCTCCTGTGTGTGTCATTATACAAAACTCCTATCTTATTACTTACCCCCACATTAGTCTAGTCGGTATACTAGTTAGTAGATACATGATGGTTAATTATCAAGTTCTTTAACCATTGCTTCCCTGAGGATAAATACGATACCCTGGAATACTCCTGGGTGAAAGCTACAACGGTATCCGTGCGCTTATGGATTTCTCTGTTTGCGTTAACAAATACCAACAAGCTTTCTGGCGCCGTTGCCGGGGATGAATTCTATTTCTATTCTTGGTAGCGACTCTAAGAAATGCCAACAACAAGCAATGCACTTGAGTTATTGCACATGAATTTTTTTGGGCCAACAACATATACAAGCATTGGAGGAAACAAGTATAGTTTTGTGATAGTGGATGACTTCACTAGATACATATGGGTCTTCTTTCTAGTTGACAAGAGTGAGGTCTTTGACATATTCAAGTCATCCGTCAAGAGAAGCCAAAATGAGTTTGATACAAGGATCAAGAAAGTAAGAAGTGACAATGGAAGTGAATTTAGGAATACAAGAATTGATGAGCTTTGTGATGACATGGGAATCAAGCATCAATTTTCGGCCAAATACAGTCCACAATCAAATGGCCTTGTTGAGAGGAAGAATAGAACTTTAATTGATATGGCAATGCTTCGACGCTATTTTTGGTAGAGGCAGGGTTGCACCGCCATTGCATGGAGGCATGTCACCGCCACGTCAAAGGAGAGGCCAGAAGGCGCCAGGAGGGGAGCGGCCGCCCCTAGGAGCGGCCGGCCCTTGACCACCGCCTTTGCGTGGCAGGCCGTGGGCCGGTCTTGGATCGCTGCCCCATGGGGCCTTGCCCATTTTGGGTTGATTTAGTGGGCATCTCCTTTATTTCTTTGCGCAAATCAGTGTTGGAAAGCGCATTTTGGTGAAATCTTCCATGTATTTGTGTTTGTGACCTGCAAAAATAATGTTCTCCAAATACATGTGGAACTTGGTTAATAGTAAATGCATATGTGATTAAGTTTGTCAATTTCTCCTCTTTTTGCAACTTAATTGGCGGTTGGATTTGATCGATAAGGACCGCCAACACTTGTGCTCATCATGCTCTTGTTGGGATGAGTGTTTCCAACTTGCTTCCCGGCTTGACAAGAGCTACACAATCTATCCTTATCAAACTTCACATCTTTCAAGCCCTTCACAAGATCATGTTTGACTAATTTATCCTATTGCTTCATTCCAACATGTGCCAACCTTCTATGCCACAACCAACCCATGCTTAACTTGGTGAACAAACAAGTTGAGAGTTGAGCTTCACTAGCATTGAAGTCCACCAAATAGAGATTCTCATATCTAAATCCTTTGAAGATCAAATCCAAGCCATCCACACTTATGATCTCCACATCATCAACACCAAATATGCATTTGAATCCCAAATCACACAATTGTGCCACGGACAACAAGCTGAAATTGAGAGATTCTACTAACAGCACATTGGATATGCTCATGTCATTGGATATAGCAATCTTTCCAAGCCCCTTGACCTTGCCTTTGCCATTATCACCAAATGTAATGCTATCAAACTCATTTTGGCCACTTGAATTGAATGATTTGAACGTCCCTTGATCTCCGGTCATGTGTTGAGTGCACCCACTACCAAGCTCCCAATGCCTTCCTCCGGCTTTAATTGACCTACAGAAGATCAATTCTTTTTAGGTACCCAAACCTTTTTTAGGTCCTCCAAGGTTAGTGACTAGGTTCTTGGGCACCCAAATAGCTTTCTTATTTGAGACCACAATAGGTGCACCAATGAACTTAGCTTTAACACCATTAACACCCTTGGTAAGCAAATAGCAAGAATCAAATTGAATAGATGATACATTAGCATTTTTCTTATTCTTGCAATATTGCCCTAGGTGCCCGTCTTGCTTGCATCTAGTGCAAAACCGACCATTGCTCTTCACAAAACTAGTCTTGTTAGTAGCAAAGGCCGCCTTGCCATTCTTGGGAGTATAGCCCAGTCCCTCTTTGTTGAGAGAAAAGCATTGGCTAACCAAGCACTTTAGCAAGCGGGCCTCACCACCATAGGCCTTGCCTAAGGCGTGAGTGAGCTCATTGACCTCTCTCTTGAGGGTCTCATTTTCCACCATAAGTGAGGCATCACAAGTGAAACCATCACTCATAGGTGAAGTAGTAGTGGATGAGCTACAAGAAAGGTTAGTGGGAGCAATAGCAATAGGGGTACAGAATGATTCATCAAGTATATCACAAGTGACTCCTGCGTTGCTAGTTGCAACAGGTTACTTCTTGCTTTGGGCAACAAGAGAAGAGTGAGCTTTTTCAAGCTTCTCATGAGCATCCACAAGCCTCTCATGAGTGGCCGTGAGCTCCCCCAAAGGATTACTCAAGAGTATCATGCTTCTTGCGCAATTCTTTGCACTCCTTTCTCTTCTTATCAATATAAGATTGAGCCTCTTGCAATAGCTCCATGAGCTCCTCTTTAGAGGGCTCATCCTCATCCACACTTGGAAAAGAAGAAAGAGAAAAACAAATCCCTATGGACTCAAGGCAAAGGTATAATATAGGGCTTTTGTTTTGCTGGTCAAGACACAATATATTGCGTGATCGGGTTTATGATAGATAGCCGTACTATTTAGAGGGGAAACTCAAAGTGAAATGCGGTTATCTAAGTGCCACTCGGTGAACTAACTCCTTTCATGTGCACTAGGACCTAGTGAGTGCTAACAACCCTTGAAAAATGCTTTGGAAAATGCTAACTCACGTACACAAGTGATTTGAATACTTAGAGCTAGCACATTTGCACAAGGGTTGAAGAAATAGAAGTGATGGTGCTGCTTTGCCTGCATCGGACAATGAAGGCGTAGGCATTGGACAAATTGAGGCAACGTCCGATGTCTTACCCTAACCTAGGCGCAGCGCTGGACTTGCATTAGACGTTGGTGAAGACGTGCATTGGACGCGACGCTAGCACTGTTCACCCAAAGACCGCGCAAGTCAACGAGCATCGGACGTAGAGGTTTGTCCGATGCCCCCATTGGACGTGTTTGATGCGATTTAGAGCTCTCTGGAAGACATCGGACGCTGGCGACCCATTTTTCCAGTGAGCATCGGACGCTAATGTGCAGACTCGACTGTTGGGCGCCAATGGCTCTTTTCAAACGGCTAGTGACATGTGGCTTCACCGCATGCATCGGACGCTGAGTGAGTTTGTCCGATGCCCCCTGTCTTTGTCTGATGCCCCAGATTTTAGCCCAATGAAGGGGGTAATGGTTAGTGGCTCTTTGTGGGTCTATAAAAAGGACTTGGCCGGCTCTTGGCCATCCCTCTTGGCACTTTGACGACCTACACTCCCTCTTGAGCATAGCCAAGTGACTCCCACTCATCTCCTTGAAGTGATTAACATCTTTGTGAGATTGGGACTGATCGAAAGTGCATTTGCATTGAGTTGAGGCATCTAGTGGCACTAGTGATCGGATTTGCTGCGGGATTTCTTGTTACTCTTGGTGGTTACCGCCACCTAGACGGCTTGGAGCAACGGAGGATCATTGAGCGGCTTTGGTGATTGTTGCTGGCTCCGATCGTGTCTTTGTGTGTGGTTCTTGACCTTAGTCCCCGCTTGTGGATCTCTCTCTAATGTGGTTCTTATGGCGCTCGGTGAGTGGGCTAGGTGTGTGGTGCCTATTAGCGCGTGAGCCACCTAGTTAGTGTCTCGCCACAACGTGGACGTAGGTTGCCGGCAAGCAACCGAACCGCGAGGATAAATCCTTGTGTCAATTGGTATTCTTATTGTCACTTGCCCAGTTCAGTAAAAGCTCTATCACTTGTGCATTTCATCTCCTAGTATACTAATGTGGGCTTGCTTGCTTGATTGTGTAGCTAGTTGAGTAGCTTAGTTGTAATTAGAAGTAATTAGCTCTCTAGCTAGCTCACTAGTTGAGTAGAAGTAGTTGCTAGTGTTTGGTTGATTGAGTGTATCCAACCTTAGAGATCTTAGCAACTAGCTTGTGTAGGAGGCTTGCTTGGGTGTCTTAGAGCTAGAGCAATAGTTGCATAGTCGCCATCTCAATTACTAACCTACTTGCTCTAGTGTCTGTGTAGAAAATTTTTATGGGCTATTCACCCCCCTTTAGCCATTTAGATCCTATCAAGTGGTATCGGAGCCGTGGTCACCATCAATTAAGGCTTAACATCGTTCGGTGTAACAATGGCTCAAATCAACAACACTCGAAGGCCACCCCAATTTAATGGCACAAGCTATGGTCATTGGAAGACTAAGATGAGCACACACTTGAAATCAATGAATATAAAGGTTTAGGAGGTTGTGGAGAAGAAGATTGAGATAGTTGATCAAGAAAATCCAGCTCCTGGAGAAGAAGAGAAGCTCCAATTCAATGATATTGCTCTTAGTGCAATTCATGATGCTATTGATACAAAGGTGTTTGAGCAAATCAAGGATTTTGAGTTTGCTCATGAGATATGGAAGAGATTGAAAGAATCATTTGAGGGCACACAAGCGGTCAAGGGAGCAAAATTGTACATTCTCAAGGATAAGTTGACAAGCTTCAAGATGCAAGAGGGAGAAAGCATTCCGGAGATGTTCTATAGGCTCCAAGTGATTGTCAATGATCTAAAGAGCTTGGGCAAGAAATGGAAGATAAGGATTTCTCCCACTGATTCTTGAGATGCTTGCCTCCAAGGTTTGACACATTGGTTACCATTCTTGTGAGAGATGGCTTGGAGAATATGACCCCAAACCAAGTACTAGGTGATGTGGTCACACAAGACACATATTGTGTGAAAAGGGATGGGGTTAGCCAAGAGGATGAGAAGATGAAGAAGAGTGTGGCATTCAAAGCCGCAACATCATCATCTAAGAGCATGGGCAAGAAGAAGAAAGAAGAATCAAGTGATGATAAGAGCTCAAGTGCTTGTGATGATGAAGATGAAGAAATGGCCCTCTTTGTGAAGAGATTTGGCAAATTCATGAAGAAGAAGGGCTATGGGGCTAGAAGAAGGAAGACTTCATCCAAGAACAAGGATGAAATTAGAAGGTGCTTCAAGTGCAAGAGCAAGGATCATAGATCATTGCGGATTGTCCTTACAATAGTGATGATGAAAAGAATGACAAGAAAGAAAATAAGAAGGACAAGGAAGGCAAGAAGATGACCTTCAAGAAGAAGAAGAAGGGTCACTCTTATTATGTCACTTGGGATAGTGATGAGTCCTCAAGTGATGATGATGATGATGATAGTGATGATGAGAGGAAGACCACCAAGAAGAAGGCACTTGCAAGAATTGCTATCAACAACAAGCCTTCTCTCTTTGAAGCTCCATCGACATGCTTCATGGCCAAAGGCCCTAAGGTACAATCCGATGAGAGCGATAGTGAGAGTGATAGTGAGGATGAGGATGAGCCCTCTAAAGAGGAGCTCATGGAGCTATTGCAAGAGGCTCAATCTTATATTGATAAGAAGAGAAAGGAGTGCAAAGAATTGCGCAAGAAGCATGATACTCTTGAGTAATCCTTTGGGGAGCTCACGGCCACTCATGAGAGGCTTGTGGATGCTCATGAGAAGCTTGAAAAAGCTCACTCTTCTCTTGTTGCCCAAAGCAAGAAGTAACCTGTTGCAACTAGCAACGCAGGAGTCACTTGTGATATACTTGATGAATCATTCTGTACCCCTATTGCTATTGCTCCCACTAACCTTTCTTGTAGCTCATCCACTACTACTTCACCTATGAGTGATGGTTTCACTTGTGATGCCTCACTTATGGTGGAAAATGAGACCCTCAAGAGAGAGGTCAATGAGCTCACTCACGCCTTAGGCAAGGCCTATGGTGGTGAGGCCCGCTTGCTAAAGTGCTTGGTTAGCCAATGCTTTTCTCTCAACAAAGAGGGACTGGGCTATACTCCCAAGAATGGCAAGGCGGCCTTTGCTACTAACAAGACTAGTTTTGTGAAGAGCAATGGTCGGTTTTGCACTAGATGCAAGCAAGACGGGCACCTAGGGCAATATTGCAAGAATAAGAAAAATGCTAATGTATCATCTATTCAATTTGATTCTTGCTATTTGCTTACCAAGGGTGTTAATGGTGTTAAAGCTAAGTTCATTGGTGCACCTATTGTGGTCTCAAATAAGAAAGCTATTTGGGTGCCCAAGAACCTAGTCACTAACCTTGGAGGACCTAAAAAAGGTTTGGGTACCTAAAAAGAATTGATCTTCTGTAGGTCAATTAAAGCCGGAGGAAGGCATTGGGAGCTTGGTAGTGGGTGCACTCAACACATGACCGGAGATCAAGGGACGTTCAAATCATTCAATTCAAGTGGCCAAAATGAGTTTGATAGCATTACATTTGGTGATAATGGCAAAGGCAAGGTCAAGGGGCTTGGAAAGATTGCTATATCCAATGACATGAGCATATCCAATGTGCTGTTAGTAGAATCTCTCAATTTCAGCTTGTTGTCCGTGGCACAATTGTGTGATTTGGGATTCAAATGCATATTTGGTGTTGATGATGTGGAGATCATAAGTGTGGATGGCTTGGATTTGATCTTCAAAGGATTTAGATATGAGAATCTCTATTTGGTGGACTTCAATGCTAGTGAAGCTCAACTCTCAACTTGTTTGTTCACCAAGTTAAGCATGGGTTGGTTGTGGCATAGAAGGTTGGCACATGTTGGAATGAAGCAATAGGATAAATTAGTCAAACATGATCTTGTGAAGGGCTTGAAAGATGTGAAGTTTGATAAGGATAGATTGTGTAGCTCTTGTCAAGCCGGGAAGCAAGTTGGAAACACTCATCCCAACAAGAGCATGATGAGCACAAGTGTTGGCGGTCCTTATCGATCAAATCCAACCGCCAATTAAGTTGCAAAAAGAGGAGAAATTGACAAACTTAATCACATATGCATTTACTATTAACCAAGTTCCACATGTATTTGGAGAACATTATTTTTGCAGGTCACAAACACAAATACATGGAAGATTTCACCAAAATGCGCTTTCCAACACTGATTTGCGCAAAGAAATAAAGGAGATGCCCACTAAATCAACCCAAAATGGGCAAGGCCCCATGGGGCAGCGATCCAAGACCGGCCCACGGCCTGCCACGCAAAGGCGGTGGTCAAGGGCCGGCCGCTCCTAGGGGCGGCCGCTCCCCTCCTGGCGCCTTCTGGCCTCTCCTTTGACGTGGCGGTGGCATGCCTCCATGCAATGGCGGTGCAACCCTGCCTCTACCAAAAATAGCGTCGAAGCATTGCCTTGGCTCCTGCATAAATAGGAGGGTAGCCCCTCTCTCAACACACACCACCAAGGAGCAACTCTTCACCATATTCCAAGATGTAGTAGTAGTACTAGCTATAGTTGGGAGTTAGGGAGAGATGCTAAAGTTTTGGAAGAGCCCTCGGAGTTCCGGTATAATCTTATATCGGTCCTTTGTAAGACTCAAATACTTCATATTTATCTTCTCTAATTACTGAAATGTCCTTCATGGTTATCTAATTTATGCCTTAGTAGTTTAGCTTATCATGGTTAAGTGTAGTGTTTTACACCTTGGCATGGGATCTCCGTTCGACCGAATGCTCTAGTTTTTACGTGAAACTGGAGTAGTAATCGATAGTGTAGACGTGGTGTCTAGACTATAGATTACCTGAGTTTGCGCCCAACCCCACGGATAGTTGTGGTAGCCCCGGAGCTGACAGCTCCGACCAGGCCTTTGTAGTCCACCACGTTCGGGTTGGTGTTTTCGTAGAGCTTTTGGCAGCCTTCTCCCGATCACCCCTTCCCAGTCTTTTCGAGGATCGGAAAGGAACTGCTGCTCCGAAGTGCCATGGTGTGATCGCTATGTTTAACCTTTGCTTAGTTAATCCCTTTGGTATGAGCTAGAATAGAACCACAGTAATGGAGAAGTAAATAGGAACCTTGAACTCTCCTGTTGTCCTCCTAGCTTAGCCTGTCTATTCTCCTCTCTTATCATAGAGTTCTCCTGTGTGTGTTGAGAGAGGGGCTACCCTCCTATTTATGCAGGAGCCAAGGCAATGCTTCGACGCTATTTTTGGTAGAGGCAGGGTTGCACCGCCATTGCATGGAGGCATGCCACCGCCACGTCAAAGGAGAGGCCAGAAGGCGCCAGGAGGGGAGCGGCCGCCCCTAGGAGCGGCCGGCCCTTGACCACCGCCTTTGCGTGGCAGGCCGTGGGCCGGTCTTGGATCGCTGCCCCATGGGGCCTTGCCCATTTTGGGTTGATTTAGTGGGCATCTCCTTTATTTCTTTGCGCAAATCAGTGTTGGAAAGCGCATTTTGGTGAAATCTTCCATGTATTTGTGTTTGTGACCTGCAAAAATAATGTTCTCCAAATACATGTGGAACTTGGTTAATAGTAAATGCATATGTGATTAAGTTTGTCAATTTCTCCTCTTTTTGCAACTTAATTGGCGGTTGGATTTGATCGATAAGGACCGCCAACACTTGTGCTCATCATGCTCTTGTTGGGATGAGTGTTTCCAACTTGCTTCCCGGCTTGACAAGAGCTACACAATCTATCCTTATCAAACTTCACATCTTTCAAGCCCTTCACAAGATCATGTTTGACTAATTTATCCTATTGCTTCATTCCAACATGTGCCAACCTTCTATGCCACAACCAACCCATGCTTAACTTGGTGAACAAACAAGTTGAGAGTTGAGCTTCACTAGCATTGAAGTCCACCAAATAGAGATTCTCATATCTAAATCCTTTGAAGATCAAATCCAAGCCATCCACACTTATGATCTCCACATCATCAACACCAAATATGCATTTGAATCCCAAATCACACAATTGTGCCACGGACAACAAGCTGAAATTGAGAGATTCTACTAACAGCACATTGGATATGCTCATGTCATTGGATATAGCAATCTTTCCAAGCCCCTTGACCTTGCCTTTGCCATTATCACCAAATGTAATGCTATCAAACTCATTTTGGCCACTTGAATTGAATGATTTGAACGTCCCTTGATCTCCGGTCATGTGTTGAGTGCACCCACTACCAAGCTCCCAATGCCTTCCTCCGGCTTTAATTGACCTACAGAAGATCAATTCTTTTTAGGTACCCAAACCTTTTTTAGGTCCTCCAAGGTTAGTGACTAGGTTCTTGGGCACCCAAATAGCTTTCTTATTTGAGACCACAATAGGTGCACCAATGAACTTAGCTTTAACACCATTAACACCCTTGGTAAGCAAATAGCAAGAATCAAATTGAATAGATGATACATTAGCATTTTTCTTATTCTTGCAATATTGCCCTAGGTGCCCGTCTTGCTTGCATCTAGTGCAAAACCGACCATTGCTCTTCACAAAACTAGTCTTGTTAGTAGCAAAGGCCGCCTTGCCATTCTTGGGAGTATAGCCCAGTCCCTCTTTGTTGAGAGAAAAGCATTGGCTAACCAAGCACTTTAGCAAGCGGGCCTCACCACCATAGGCCTTGCCTAAGGCGTGAGTGAGCTCATTGACCTCTCTCTTGAGGGTCTCATTTTCCACCATAAGTGAGGCATCACAAGTGAAACCATCACTCATAGGTGAAGTAGTAGTGGATGAGCTACAAGAAAGGTTAGTGGGAGCAATAGCAATAGGGGTACAGAATGATTCATCAAGTATATCACAAGTGACTCCTGCGTTGCTAGTTGCAACAGGTTACTTCTTGCTTTGGGCAACAAGAGAAGAGTGAGCTTTTTCAAGCTTCTCATGAGCATCCACAAGCCTCTCATGAGTGGCCGTGAGCTCCCCCAAAGGATTACTCAAGAGTATCATGCTTCTTGCGCAATTCTTTGCACTCCTTTCTCTTCTTATCAATATAAGATTGAGCCTCTTGCAATAGCTCCATGAGCTCCTCTTTAGAGGGCTCATCCTCATCCTCACTATCACTCTCACTATCGCTCTCATCGGATTGTACCTTAGGGCCTTTGGCCATGAAGCATGTCGATGGAGCTTCAAAGAGAGAAGGCTTGTTGTTGATAGCAATTCTTGCAAGTGCCTTCTTCTTGGTGGTCTTCCTCTCATCATCACTATCATCATCATCATCATCACTTGAGGACTCATCACTATCCCAAGTGACATAATAAGAGTGACCCTTCTTCTTCTTCTTGAAGGTCATCTTCTTGCCTTCCTTGTCCTTCTTATTTTCTTTCTTGTCATTCTTTTCATCATCACTATTGTAAGGACAATCCGCAATGATCTATGATCCTTGCTCTTGCACTTGAAGCACCTTCTAATTTCATCCTTGTTCTTGGATGAAGTCTTCCTTCTTCTAGCCCCATAGCCCTTCTTCTTCATGAATTTGCCAAATCTCTTCACAAAGAGGGCCATTTCTTCATCTTCATCATCACAAGCACTTGAGCTCTTATCATCACTTGATTCTTCTTTCTTCTTCTTGCCCATGCTCTTAGATGATGAAGATGAAGAAATGGCCCTCTTTGTGAAGAGATTTGGCAAATTCATGAAGAAGAAGGGCTATGGGGCTAGAAGAAGGAAGACTTCATCCAAGAACAAGGATGAAATTAGAAGGTGCTTCAAGTGCAAGAGCAAGGATCATAGATCATTGCGGATTGTCCTTACAATAGTGATGATGAAAAGAATGACAAGAAAGAAAATAAGAAGGACAAGGAAGGCAAGAAGATGACCTTCAAGAAGAAGAAGAAGGGTCACTCTTATTATGTCACTTGGGGGGGGGGGATAGGTGATGAGTCCTCAAGTGATGATGATGATGATGATAGTGATGATGAGAGGAAGACCACCAAGAAGAAGGCACTTGCAAGAATTGCTATCAACAACAAGCCTTCTCTCTTTGAAGCTCCATCGACATGCTTCATGGCCAAAGGCCCTAAGGTACAATCCGATGAGAGCGATAGTGAGAGTGATAGTGAGGATGAGGATGAGCCCTCTAAAGAGGAGCTCATGGAGCTATTGCAAGAGGCTCAATCTTATATTGATAAGAAGAGAAAGGAGTGCAAAGAATTGCGCAAGAAGCATGATACTCTTGAGTAATCCTTTGGGGGAGCTCACGGCCACTCATGAGAGGCTTGTGGATGCTCATGAGAAGCTTGAAAAAGCTCACTCTTCTCTTGTTGCCCAAAGCAAGAAGTAACCTGTTGCAACTAGCAACGCAGGAGTCACTTGTGATATACTTGATGAATCATTCTGTACCCCTATTGCTATTGCTCCCACTAACCTTTCTTGTAGCTCATCCACTACTACTTCACCTATGAGTGATGGTTTCACTTGTGATGCCTCACTTATGGTGGAAAATGAGACCCTCAAGAGAGAGGTCAATGAGCTCACTCACGCCTTAGGCAAGGCCTATGGTGGTGAGCCCGCTTGCTAAAGTGCTTGGTTAGCCAATGCTTTTCTCTCAACAAAGAGGGACTGGGCTATACTCCCAAGAATGGCAAGGCGGCCTTTGCTACTAACAAGACTAGTTTTGTGAAGAGCAATGGTCGGTTTTGCACTAGATGCAAGCAAGACGGGCACCTAGGGCAATATTGCAAGAATAAGAAAAATGCTAATGTATCATCTATTCAATTTGATTCTTGCTATTTGCTTACCAAGGGTGTTAATGGTGTTAAAGCTAAGTTCATTGGTGCACCTATTGTGGTCTCAAATAAGAAAGCTATTTGGGTGCCCAAGAACCTAGTCACTAACCTTGGAGGACCTAAAAAAGGTTTGGGTACCTAAAAAGAATTGATCTTCTGTAGGTCAATTAAAGCCGGAGGAAGGCATTGGGAGCTTGGTAGTGGGTGCACTCAACACATGACCGGAGATCAAGGGACGTTCAAATCATTCAATTCAAGTGGCCAAAATGAGTTTGATAGCATTACATTTGGTGATAATGGCAAAGGCAAGGTCAAGGGGCTTGGAAAGATTGCTATATCCAATGACATGAGCATATCCAATGTGCTGTTAGTAGAATCTCTCAATTTCAGCTTGTTGTCCGTGGCACAATTGTGTGATTTGGGATTCAAATGCATATTTGGTGTTGATGATGTGGAGATCATAAGTGTGGATGGCTTGGATTTGATCTTCAAAGGATTTAGATATGAGAATCTCTATTTGGTGGACTTCAATGCTAGTGAAGCTCAACTCTCAACTTGTTTGTTCACCAAGTTAAGCATGGGTTGGTTGTGGCATAGAAGGTTGGCACATGTTGGAATGAAGCAATAGGATAAATTAGTCAAACATGATCTTGTGAAGGGCTTGAAAGATGTGAAGTTTGATAAGGATAGATTGTGTAGCTCTTGTCAAGCCGGGAAGCAAGTTGGAAACACTCATCCCAACAAGAGCATGATGAGCACAAGTGTTGGCGGTCCTTATCGATCAAATCCAACCGCCAATTAAGTTGCAAAAAGAGGAGAAATTGACAAACTTAATCACATATGCATTTACTATTAACCAAGTTCCACATGTATTTGGAGAACATTATTTTTGCAGGTCACAAACACAAATACATGGAAGATTTCACCAAAATGCGCTTTCCAACACTGATTTGCGCAAAGAAATAAAGGAGATGCCCACTAAATCAACCCAAAATGGGCAAGGCCCCATGGGGCAGCGATCCAAGACCGGCCCACGGCCTGCCACGCAAAGGCGGTGGTCAAGGGCCGGCCGCTCCTAGGGGCGGCCGCTCCCCTCCTGGCGCCTTCTGGCCTCTCCTTTGACGTGGCGGTGGCATGCCTCCATGCAATGGCGGTGCAACCCTGCCTCTACCAAAAATAGCGTCGAAGCATTGCCTTGGCTCCTGCATAAATAGGAGGGTAGCCCCTCTCTCAACACACACCACCAAGGAGCAACTCTTCACCATATTCCAAGATGTAGTAGTAGTACTAGCTATAGTTGGGAGTTAGGGAGAGATGCTAAAGTTTTGGAAGAGCCCTCGGAGTTCCGGTATAATCTTATATCGGTCCTTTGTAAGACTCAAATACTTCATATTTATCTTCTCTAATTACTGAAATGTCCTTCATGGTTATCTAATTTATGCCTTAGTAGTTTAGCTTATCATGGTTAAGTGTAGTGTTTTACACCTTGGCATGGGATCTCCGTTCGACCGAATGCTCTAGTTTTTACGTGAAACTGGAGTAGTAATCGATAGTGTAGACGTGGTGTCTAGACTATAGATTACCTGAGTTTGCGCCCAACCCCACGGATAGTTGTGGTAGCCCCGGAGCTGACAGCTCCGACCAGGCCTTTGTAGTCCACCACGTTCGGGTTGGTGTTTTCGTAGAGCTTTTGGCAGCCTTCTCCCGATCACCCCTTCCCAGTCTTTTCGAGGATCGGAAAGGAACTGCTGCTCCGAAGTGCCATGGTGTGATCGCTATGTTTAACCTTTGCTTAGCTTGTACACATGGTTGGGCTTCTTGTCATCTTCAAAACCAGGTGGTTGCTCAATATACACCAACTCATTGATATATCCATTAAGGAATGCACTCTTCACATCCATTTCATAGAGCTTGATGTTGTGGGCACAAGCATAAGCTAATAGGGTTCTAATTGCCTCCAATCTTGCAACCGGGGCATATGTTTCTCCAAAATCAAGACCTTCCACTTGAGTGTAACCTTGTGCTACCAATCTTGCTTTGTTCCTCACAACTATGCCATCTTGATCATGTTTGTTCCGAAACACCCACTTAATTCCAATCACATTGTAGTTCTTTGGCCTTTCAACTAATTCTCACACTTGATTGTGAGTGAAGTTGTTTAACTCATCATGCATAGCATTCACCCAATCAACATCCATCAAAGCATCTTCTATCTTTGTTGGCTCAAATGATGACACAAATGAGTAGTGCTCACAAAAGGATGCCAATCTTGATCTAGTTTGCACACCACTTGTTATATCACCAACAATTTGGTCCAATGGATGATCTCTTGCTATGTGAACCGGTTGGAGAACTTGAGCTTGATCACTTGCACTTGGTTGAACATTTGATTGATTTGCTTGAGACAAACTAGCCACTTGTTGATCTTGCACTTGTTGGACTTGATCTTTATCATTAGAGCCACTTGTACTAGCTTGACCATTGTTTTGCATGCTTGGTGGAGGGAGCACATGATTCTTATCATCTTCCACATCTATCACCTCCCTAGGCCGAATATCACCAATGTCCATGTTCTTCATTGCATTGCTCAATTGTATGCCTCTCACATCATCCAAATTCTCATTTTCATCTTGAGAGCCATTTGTCTCATCAAACTCAACATCATGCACTTATTCCACTATGCTATGTGTCTTGTTCCAAACTCTATATGCTTTGCTTGTAGTTGAGTAACCAAGTAGTAACCCTTCTTCACACTTCTTCTCAAACTTGCTCAATCTAGTGCCTTTCTTAAGAATATAGCATTTACAACCAAACACTCTAAAGTATGCAATGTTGGGCTTTCTTTCATTCAATAGCTCATATGGTGTCTTCTTCAAGAATCGGTGACAATAGAGTTGGTTGCTACAATAACAAGACATGTTGATTGCTTCCTCCCAAAAAGCATCACTCACATTGTATTCACTAAGCATTGACCTTGCCATATCAATTAAAGTTCTATTCTTCCTCTCAACAAGGCCATTTGATTGTGGACTGTATTTGGCCGAAAATTGATGCTTGATTCCCATGTCATCACAAAGCTCATCAATTCTTGTATTCCTAAATTCACTTCCATTGTCACTTCTTACTTTCTTGATCCTTGTATCAAACTCATTTTGGCTTCTCTTGACGGATGACTTGAATATGTCAAAGACCTCACTCTTGTCAACTAGAAAGAAGACCCATATGTATCTAGTGAAGTCATCCACTATCACAAAACTATACTTGTTTCCTCCATGCTTGTATATGTTGTTGGCCCAAAAAAATTCATGTGCAATAACTCAAGTGCATTGCTTGTTGTTGGCATTTCTTAGAGTCGCTACCAAGAATAGAAATAGAATTCATCCCCGGCAACGGCGCCAGAAAGCTTGTTGGTATTTGTTAACGCAAACAGAGAAATCCATAAGCGCACGGATACCGTTGTAGCTTTCACCCAGGAGTATTCCAGGGTATCGTATTTATCCTCAGGGAAGCAATGGTTAAAGAACTTGATAATTAACCATCATGTATCTACTAACTAGTATACCGACTAGACTAATGTGGGGGTAAGTAATAAGATAGGAGTTTTGTATAATGACACACACAGGAGAACTCTATGATAAGAGAGGAGAATAGACAGGCTAAGCTAGGAGGACAACAGGAGAGTTCAAGGTTCCTATTTACTTCTCCATTACTGTGGTTCTATTCTAGCTCATACCAAAGGGATTAACTAAGCAAAGGTTAAACATAGCGATCACACCATGGCACTTCGGAGCAGCAGTTCCTTTCCGATCCTCGAAAAGACTGGGAAGGGGTGATCGGGAGAAGGCTGCCAAAAGCTCTACGAAAACACCAACCCGAACGTGGTGGACTACAAAGGCCTGGTCGGAGCTGTCAGCTCCGGGGCTACCACAACTATCCGTGGGGTTGGGCGCAAACTCAGGTAATCTATAGTCTAGACACCACGTCTACACTATCGATTACTACTCCAGTTTCACGTAAAAACTAGAGCATTCGGTCGAACGGAGATCCCATGCCAAGGTGTAAAACACTACACTTAACCATGATAAGCTAAACTACTAAGGCATAAATTAGATAACCATGAAGGACATTTCAGTAATTAGAGAAGATAAATATGAAGTATTTGAGTCTTACAAAGGACCGATATAAGATTATACCGGAACTCCGAGGGCTCTTCCAAAACTTTAGCATCTCTCCCTAACTCCCAACTATAGCTAGTACTACTACTACATCTTGGAATATGGTGAAGAGTTGCTCCTTGGTGGTGTGTGTTGAGAGAGGGGCTACCCTCCTATTTATGCAGGAGCCAAGGCAATGCTTCGACGCTATTTTTGGTAGAGGCAGGGTTGCACCGCCATTGCATGGAGGCATGCCACCGCCACGTCAAAGGAGAGGCCAGAAGGCGCCAGGAGGGGAGCGGCCGCCCCTAGGAGCGGCCGGCCCTTGACCACCGCCTTTGCGTGGCAGGCCGTGGGCCGGTCTTGGATCGCTGCCCCATGGGGCCTTGCCCATTTTGGGTTGATTTAGTGGGCATCTCCTTTATTTCTTTGCGCAAATCAGTGTTGGAAAGCGCATTTTGGTGAAATCTTCCATGTATTTGTGTTTGTGACCTGCAAAAATAATGTTCTCCAAATACATGTGGAACTTGGTTAATAGTAAATGCATATGTGATTAAGTTTGTCAATTTCTCCTCTTTTTGCAACTTAATTGGCGGTTGGATTTGATCGATAAGGACCGCCAACACTTGTGCTCATCATGCTCTTGTTGGGATGAGTGTTTCCAACTTGCTTCCCGGCTTGACAAGAGCTACACAATCTATCCTTATCAAACTTCACATCTTTCAAGCCCTTCACAAGATCATGTTTGACTAATTTATCCTATTGCTTCATTCCAACATGTGCCAACCTTCTATGCCACAACCAACCCATGCTTAACTTGGTGAACAAACAAGTTGAGAGTTGAGCTTCACTAGCATTGAAGTCCACCAAATAGAGATTCTCATATCTAAATCCTTTGAAGATCAAATCCAAGCCATCCACACTTATGATCTCCACATCATCAACACCAAATATGCATTTGAATCCCAAATCACACAATTGTGCCACGGACAACAAGCTGAAATTGAGAGATTCTACTAACAGCACATTGGATATGCTCATGTCATTGGATATAGCAATCTTTCCAAGCCCCTTGACCTTGCCTTTGCCATTATCACCAAATGTAATGCTATCAAACTCATTTTGGCCACTTGAATTGAATGATTTGAACGTCCCTTGATCTCCGGTCATGTGTTGAGTGCACCCACTACCAAGCTCCCAATGCCTTCCTCCGGCTTTAATTGACCTACAGAAGATCAATTCTTTTTAGGTACCCAAACCTTTTTTAGGTCCTCCAAGGTTAGTGACTAGGTTCTTGGGCACCCCAAATAGCTTTCTTATTTGAGACCACAATAGGTGCACCAATGAACTTAGCTTTAACACCATTAACACCCTTGGTAAGCAAATAGCAAGAATCAAATTGAATAGATGATACATTAGCATTTTTCTTATTCTTGCAATATTGCCCCTAGGTGCCCGTCTTGCTTGCATCTAGTGCAAAACCGACCATTGCTCTTCACAAAACTAGTCTTGTTAGTAGCAAAGGCCGCCTTGCCATTCTTGGGAGTATAGCCCAGTCCCTCTTTGTTGAGAGAAAAGCATTGGCTAACCAAGCACTTTAGCAAGCGGGCCTCACCACCATAGGCCTTGCCTAAGGCGTGAGTGAGCTCATTGACCTCTCTCTTGAGGGTCTCATTTTCCACCATAAGTGAGGCATCACAAGTGAAACCATCACTCATAGGTGAAGTAGTAGTGGATGAGCTACAAGAAAGGTTAGTGGGAGCAATAGCAATAGGGGTACAGAATGATTCATCAAGTATATCACAAGTGACTCCTGCGTTGCTAGTTGCAACAGGTTACTTCTTGCTTTGGGCAACAAGAGAAGAGTGAGCTTTTTCAAGCTTCTCATGAGCATCCACAAGCCTCTCATGAGTGGCCGTGAGCTCCCCCAAAGGATTACTCAAGAGTATCATGCTTCTTGCGCAATTCTTTGCACTCCTTTCTCTTCTTATCAATATAAGATTGAGCCTCTTGCAATAGCTCCATGAGCTCCTCTTTAGAGGGCTCATCCTCATCCTCACTATCACTCTCACTATCGCTCTCATCGGATTGTACCTTAGGGCCTTTGGCCATGAAGCATGTCGATGGAGCTTCAAAGAGAGAAGGCTTGTTGTTGATAGCAATTCTTGCAAGTGCCTTCTTCTTGGTGGTCTTCCTCTCATCATCACTATCATCATCATCATCATCACTTGAGGACTCATCACTATCCCAAGTGACATAATAAGAGTGACCCTTCTTCTTCTTCTTGAAGGTCATCTTCTTGCCTTCCTTGTCCTTCTTATTTTCTTTCTTGTCATTCTTTTCATCATCACTATTGTAAGGACAATCCGCAATGATCTATGATCCTTGCTCTTGCACTTGAAGCACCTTCTAATTTCATCCTTGTTCTTGGATGAAGTCTTCCTTCTTCTAGCCCCATAGCCCTTCTTCTTCATGAATTTGCCAAATCTCTTCACAAAGAGGGCCATTTCTTCATCTTCATCATCACAAGCACTTGAGCTCTTATCATCACTTGATTCTTCTTTCTTCTTCTTGCCCATGCT
>JAHUYU010003661.1:0-14277 GCA_030439765.1 Tripidium arundinaceum | reverse complement strand
AGAAATGCTTGTAACTAAAACTTAAAATCCTGCATTCAGGTTTACAGTGTCATATTATAAGTCATTAGCAACATGACACAAAAATTCTCCATCATCCTGATAATATCCAACACAGGGTAATACAAAGATACGCAGCTCTCCTGCGTGTTCGAGAAAAAAAAAATATCCAACACAGGGTTAAGCAACCAACACATTAAATATTCACATTGATATACATGTCAGTACGTTCAGTAGAGATTAGAGAGTAAAAAGAAATGCTAATTTTCTCACGTATAGAAGGTAGAAAACTATAAACATTAGATTTTTCTGCCAATTGACTTACTCTTGCTGTCTTAGCCCCATTGACTGAGAGGGAGCCAATAAAGTCAAACAGTGGTTCTTGGCATTCACTAAGGTTACAAGGAAGCGCAGGCCAGTAATTCATTTGCAGATTTATATTTGGATGGGGCGCTGCACTGGGAAATGAATCATACATCATGTTAATCCAAACATGGGATGATGGGATGGTGGAAAATAGTGGAAACAGAAAATATGAAAGAACAAGATAATGCACACAAATAAGAAATTTTCGAAAAAGTTATTAATCAGTAGTTACTAGAAAAAAAAAGGAAACAAAACAATTTTAATGTAATGCAGGAGAACCAGCATTAGAAAGATGTGCAAGTTTGGATTTACACATGATTGTTTCACACTAAATATTTTTCCGCTTTTTTCTCGAATTTGCAGGAGAGTTGTGTATCATTATATTAAGAAGAAAAGAATGATACCATATAGCTTTAGTTTGTTTGCTAAATAAGCTTTAAATTTTCTTACCCACTTTTCCACAGCAGCTTTATGTAAGGACAACACTACAATGTTAAACTGGCCCTTGCTATTATATATTTTTGATTGGGTCATGTCAATGATGATTTGCCTCAGAGACACTATCCTGGTTTACTTGCGGATGGCAATAAATTTTTATAATTCCAAAAGATGTACATAAATCTAGAGTGCTTCTGCAAAGAAAAAAGCGGAAAAATATTTAGTGTGAAACAATCATGTGTAAATCCAAACTTGCACATCTTTCTAATGCTGGTTCTCCTGCATTACATTAAAATTGTTTTGTTTCCTTTTTTTTTCTAGTAACTACTGATTAATAACTTTTTCGAAAATTTCTTATTTGTGTGCATTATCTTGTTCTTTCATATTTTCTGTTTCCACTATTTTCCACCATCCCATCATCCCATGTTTGGATTAACATGATGTATGATTCATTTCCCAGTGCAGCGCCCCATCCAAATATAAATCTGCAAATGAATTACTGGCCTGCGCTTCCTTGTAACCTTAGTGAATGCCAAGAACCACTGTTTGACTTTATTGGCTCCCTCTCAGTCAATGGGGCTAAGACAGCAAGAGTAAGTCAATTGGCAGAAAAATCTAATGTTTATAGTTTTCTACCTTCTATACGTGAGAAAATTAGCATTTCTTTTTACTCTCTAATCTCTACTGAACGTACTGACATGTATATCAATGTGAATATTTAATGTGTTGGTTGCTTAACCCTGTGTTGGATATTTTTTTTTTCTCGAACACGCAGGAGAGCTGCGTATCTTTGTATTACCCTGTGTTGGATATTATCAGGATGATGGAGAATTTTTGTGTCATGTTGCTAATGACTTATAATATGACACTGTAAACCTGAATGCAGGATTTTAAGTTTTAGTTACAAGCATTTCTTTAATAAGGGAGTTACAAGAACTTGCGCTCAAATATGTAGGAATCATCAATACATGCGAACTAACTAGTAATGGCATGCACTGTAAGCCTGTAGGCAGTTAGTATTGTGATTTTTGGCTAGCAGATTCTCCTTCCAAACACCTTAATGTAGGTATTTGATGTTTGTAACAAATGGAATGTAGCATTTGCGTTGCAGCCTGGGATAGGAATCTATGCTTCTTGCATCTTTGAAATCAAACAATTCCACTCTATTGAAGTATAAGTGAATTGCCCACCTTTTCCTATCAGCTTAAGCTTTTGGGTTGCATTGGTCAACTCAATACGGTATTAGAGTGAGAGGTCTGAGTTTGAATCCTAGTGGGTGCAATTAAATAAAATAATTGCAGCTGACTCCTATTTCCATGTTTGAGGCATGAGCCTACACTTGAGAGGGAGTGTACCTTTCCCTATCAACTTAAGCTTTTGGGTTGAATTGGTCGGTGTATGCAACTCAATACACTCGTTCCTATGAATAAAAATGATTGAGTGAAGTGCACCGTAGCCGTAGGTCCCTAAACTTTTCTCATGTGGGTCTATTTGCTCTCAAAGTGATAATCTAAGTTCTTTAACTTTCCAAGTGTTTCATTCAAAGTGTGAATTTAGGTCCATGATAGGACCTAAAGTGAACTTAGAATGAACCACATGAAAAGTTGATGGACCTAGATGATCGATTTGAGAGTTCATGCACTCAGATGAGAATGCAGGAAAAGTTTAAGGACAGCGATGCATGGTTAAACAATGTTGAAAGACCTAGATGATCAATTTGCTAGGTTGGATTCTTTAGAACTTTGATGTGTATGGTTAAAATGCAAATCGTGCTTGGAGGCATTGTTTGCCTAAATGATTGTAACGATGTTTAAACGGTAAATGAAGGCCCACCATGTTGTTTAGGCCCTAAACAATGAATTAAACGGTTGGACCGTTTAAGCCGTCAAAAACCGTCTGAACAGTCTAAAGGCAATCGAGTTAAACATGATTAAATAGGCTAAATGGTCATTTAATTCACCATTTAGTCAGTGAAGGATTACAACTACCACTTTGGTACCTAGCTAATTAACATCATAAATATGAGGTGGAGTAGGATTTAATTGGAATTTTTTTGATAGAATACTTATTGTTACATGCGTAAATATTTTTTCCTCTAGCATATTTGACTATTACATACATAAATATTTATATTTAATTGTTACTATACAAAACCATTTAGGCCATTTAACTCCGTTTTAACACCATCTAAACATCCTAAACAGTAAACAAAGGGTGACCGCGTTCCCTTCCCCCCCGGTAAAGTAGGACAAATAGCACCTATAAGTCAATTTAAGAAATCTCATTAAAAGTTAGGTAAAAGAAAATAGAACATGGAGGAGAATTTTTCTTCGATAATATGCACACAAAAGGAGTAGGTGGTAGGTTATTATTTCACACTAGGTTCTTGTGTAAGGTATCCGAAGGTCTCAAAGGTTCTCTATCTCGTCCTCTTCTATGATTTAGTGGTTTGACCAAACATTGTGTTCTCCTGATGGTCGCAATTGTTTTGATCGTCTATGAAAGAGGTCGATGTAGTAAAAATTTATGCTAGGGAACTGCATTTAGAGGCAGTGGATAGGGCTTTGTCGAGGCGTTAGTGGAGACTGAGGTGCCTAGGTGCTTCTAGTTAGTAGTTGGGGAAGGTGGCGGATGCCGATGACCTGGCAGAATTGGTGAATATTGAGGCCATGGTCAAGATGTTATATGATTAAGGTTGATTTCGTGGTCTTGGCAGTGGATCCATTGCTAGTGTTTACGGTAATTTTGTTGGTTGTGGATGCAGTGGCAGTGGTCGTTGTGGTACTAGTGTAGGTAATGGTGTTAGTGGTGTTCAGAAAAACCTAGACCAACCTAGGAGAAACTAGGTGCCTTTTGTATTAGGAAGAAAATAAGCACCCATATTCTCCTAGACCAGGACATGAATCTGGGTGGTTTGGGCGTATGTTCACACCCTCAACCAAGTGGGCTAGGCTTAGTTTCATTGCATTTGCAGTACATTGGTCGTTGTGTAATATATGATGACTCCGGTATTTGTTGGCCAATCTTTTTTTTTATTTGAAAACACAGGAGAGCTGCGTTTCATTGTATTAGAGAGATGAAAAGAAGGGGGGGGGGGGGGGGGGCAACAGGATCCTCACTCATACGGGGACCAGATATGAGTGAGGCAATTACAGACTCATGTTTTCAAACACATAGCGAACAAACACGACTCAACCTAGCCCACTTGGTTGAGGGTGTGAACATACGCCCAAACCACCCAGATTCATGTCCTGGTCTAGGAGAATATGGGTGCTTATTTTCTTCCTAATACAAAAGGCACCTAGTTTCTCCTAGGTTGGTCTAGGTTTTTCTGAACACCACTAACACCATTACCTACACTAGTACCACAACGACCACTGCCACTGCATCCACAACCAACAAAATTACCGTAAACACTGCTGCTGATCCTCCCATTGGAATTAAATTTTGTGCAATTCTTTATCTGCAGATAAATGGTGCCAATAGCACAGTGGAAGTATTGAATGATAACATGCTGAAACTTGATTGTGCCGACTCTGTTGTTTTACTTCTTGCAGCCACTACTTCATTTGAAAGCGCATTCATCAAACCCTCAGAATCTAAATTGGATCCAACAGTTTCTGCTTTTACGACATTAAGTATTGCTAGGAGCACGTCATATTCAGAGCTAAAAGCCTACCACATTGATGATTACCAGACTCTTTTCCAGCTATTTCCCTTTGAAACCTATAAACAATATTAATAATACAAGAAATACATAATTTAATAAGGCAATGAAATAAAGAAAAACAAAATATGTCATTGCAAAACCATACTCCCATGGTGGTGAAGGGTCATTGCTCCATATCCCTTGCAGATTGGAAATTTGGGTTCCAGGCCTTGAGCACGAAATGAGTAGATACCGACCAAACTGAAACAGAAGTTCCACAAGAGAAGGGTCTTCATTGTCTTTGAAAGTTACAATTCTTTCTACCGTAGGCTTCACAAAATCTTTAAGGGCTGTCAATGTGGTGCGGTCAGATATTTGAAAAGCATAATCCGATACAGTAGCACCCTGAGAACTAGTCTCTGCTGACTGAACTAGCCTACTCCCTGGAAGATGATAATTAGAGCCTTGTGATAGTTGCAAGGAAACACGCTGGAAAAGAGTCTGGTAATCATCAATGTGGTAGGCTTTTAGCTCTGAATATGACGTGCTCCTAGCAATACTTAATGTCGTAAAAGCAGAAACTGTTGGATCCAATTTAGATTCTGAGGGTTTGATGAATGCGCTTTCAAATGAAGTAGTGGCTGCAAGAAGTAAAACAACAGAGTCGGCACAATCAAGTTTCAGCATGTTATCATTCAATACTTCCACTGTGCTATTGGCACCATTTATCTGCAGATAAAGAATTGCACAAAATTTAATTCCAATGGGAGGATCAGCAGCAGTGTTTACGGTAATTTTGTTGGTTGTGGATGCAGTGGCAGTGGTCGTTGTGGTACTAGTGTAGGTAATGGTGTTAGTGGTGTTCAGAAAAACCTAGACCAACCTAGGAGAAACTAGGTGCCTTTTGTATTAGGAAGAAAATAAGCACCCATATTCTCCTAGACCAGGACATGAATCTGGGTGGTTTGGGCGTATGTTCACACCCTCAACCAAGTGGGCTAGGTTGAGTCGTGTTTGTTCGCTATGTGTTTGAAACATGAGTCTGTAATTGCCTCACTCATATCTGGTCCCCGTATGAGTGAGGATCCTGTTGCCCCCCCCCCCCCCCCCCTTCTTTTCATCTCTCTAATACAATGAAACGCAGCTCTCCTGTGTTTTCAAATAAAAAAAAGATTGGCCAACAAATACCGGAGTCATCATATATTACACAACGACCAATGTACTGCAAATGCAATGAAACTAAGCCTAGCCCACTTGGTTGAGGGTGTGAACATACGCCCAAACCACCCAGATTCATGTCCTGGTCTAGGAGAATATGGGTGCTTATTTCTTCCTAATACAAAAGGCACCTAGTTTCTCCTAGGTTGGTCTAGGTTTTTCTGAACACCACTAACACCATTACCTACACTAGTACCACAACGACCACTGCCACTGCATCCACAACCAACAAAATTACCGTAAACACTAGCAATGGATCCACTGCCAAGACCACGAAATCAACCTTAATCATATAACATCTTGACCATGGCCTCAATATTCACCAATTCTGCCAGGTCATCGGCATCCGCCACCTTCCCCAACTACTAACTAGAAGCACCTAGGCACCTCAGTCTCCACTAACGCCTCGACAAAGCCCTATCCACTGCCTCTAAATGCAGTTCCCTAGCATAAATTTTTACTACATCGACCTCTTTCATAGACGATCAAAACAATTGCGACCATCAGGAGAACACAATGTTTGGTCAAACCACTAAATCATAGAAGAGGACGAGATAGAGAACCTTTGAGACCTTCGGATACCTTACACAAGAACCTAGTGTGAAATAATAACCTACCACCTACTCCTTTTGTGTGCATATTATCGAAGAAAAATTCTCCTCCATGTTCTATTTTCTTTTACCTAACTTTTAATGAGATTTCTTAAATTGACTTATAGGTGCTATTTGTCCTACTTTACCGGGGGGGAAGGGAACGCGGTCACCCTTTGTTTACTGTTTAGGATGTTTAGATGGTGTTAAAACGGAGTTAAATGGCCTAAATGGTTTTGTATAGTAACAATTAAATATAAATATTTATGTATGTAATAGTCAAATATGCTAGAGGAAAAAATATTTACGCATGTAACAATAAGTATTCTATCAAAAAAATTCCAATTAAATCCTACTCCACCTCATATTTATGATGTTAATTAGCTAGGTACCAAAGTGGTAGTTGTAATCCTTCACTGACTAAATGGTGAATTAAATGACCATTTAGCCTATTTAATCATGTTTAACTCGATTGCCTTTAGACTGTTCAGACGGTTTTTGACGGCTTAAACGGTCCAACCGTTTAATTCATTGTTTAGGGCCTAAACAACATGGTGGGCCTTCATTTACCGTTTAAACATCGTTACAATCATTTAGGCAAACAATGCCTCCAAGCACGATTTGCATTTTAACCATACACATCAAAGTTCTAAAGAATCCAACCTAGCAAATTGATCATCTAGGTCTTTCAACATTGTTTAACCATGCATCGCTGTCCTTAAACTTTTCCTGCATTCTCATCTGAGTGCATGAACTCTCAAATCGATCATCTAGGTCCATCAACTTTTCATGTGGTTCATTCTAAGTTCACTTTAGGTCCTATCATGGACCTAAATTCACACTTTGAATGAAACACTTGGAAAGTTAAAGAACTTAGATTATCACTTTGAGAGCAAATAGACCCACATGAGAAAAGTTTAGGGACCTACGGCTACGGTGCACTTCACTCAATCATTTTTATTCATAGGAACGAGTGTATTGAGTTGCATACACCGACCAATTCAACCCAAAAGCTTAAGTTGATAGGGAAAGGTACACTCCCTCTCAAGTGTAGGCTCATGCCTCAAACATGGAAATAGGAGTCAGCTGCAATTATTTTATTTAATTGCACCCACTAGGATTCAAACTCAGACCTCTCACTCTAATACCGTATTGAGTTGACCAATGCAACCCAAAAGCTTAAGCTGATAGGAAAAGGTGGGCAATTCACTTATACTTCAATAGAGTGGAATTGTTTGATTTCAAAGATGCAAGAAGCATAGATTCCTATCCCAGGCTGCAACGCAAATGCTACATTCCATTTGTTACAAACATCAAATACCTACATTAAGGTGTTTGGAAGGAGAATCTGCTAGCCAAAAATCACAATACTAACTGCCTACAGGCTTACAGTGCATGCCATTACTAGTTAGTTCGCATTGTATTGATGATTCCTACATATTTGAGCGCAAGTTCTTGTAACTCCCTTATTAAAGAAATGCTTGTAACTAAAACTTAAAAATCCTGCATTCAGGTTTACAGTGTCATATTATAAGTCATTAGCAACATGACACAAAAATTCTCCATCATCCTGATAATATCCAACACAGGGTAATACAAAGATACGCAGCTCTCCTGCGTGTTCGAGAAAAAAAAAATATCCAACACAGGGTTAAGCAACCAACACATTAAATATTCACATTGATATACATGTCAGTACGTTCAGTAGAGATTAGAGAGTAAAAAGAAATGCTAATTTTCTCACGTATAGAAGGTAGAAAACTATAAACATTAGATTTTTCTGCCAATTGACTTACTCTTGCTGTCTTAGCCCCATTGACTGAGAGGGAGCCAATAAAGTCAAACAGTGGTTCTTGGCATTCACTAAGGTTACAAGGAAGCGCAGGCCAGTAATTCATTTGCAGATTTATATTTGGATGGGGCGCTGCACTGGGAAATGAATCATACATCATGTTAATCCAAACATGGGATGATGGGATGGTGGAAAATAGTGGAAACAGAAAATATGAAAGAACAAGATAATGCACACAAATAAGAAATTTTCGAAAAAGTTATTAATCAGTAGTTACTAGAAAAAAAAAAGGAAACAAAACAATTTTAATGTAATGCAGGAGAACCAGCATTAGAAAGATGTGCAAGTTTGGATTTACACATGATTGTTTCACACTAAATATTTTTCCGCTTTTTTCTTTGCAGAAGCACTCTAGATTTATGTACATCTTTTGGAATTATAAAAATTTATTGCCATCCGCAAGTAAACCAGGATAGTGTCTCTGAGGCAAATCATCATTGACATGACCCAATCAAAAATATATAATAGCAAGGGCCAGTTTAACATTGTAGTGTTGTCCTTACATAAAGCTGCTGTGGAAAAGTGGGTAAGAAAATTTAAAGCTTATTTAGCAAACAAACTAAAGCTATATGGTATCATTCTTTTCTTCTTAATATAATGATACACAACTCTCCTGCAAATTCGAGAAAAAAGCGGAAAAATATTTAGTGTGAAACAATCATGTGTAAATCCAAACTTGCACATCTTTCTAATGCTGGTTCTCCTGCATTACATTAAAATTGTTTTGTTTCCTTTTTTTTTCTAGTAACTACTGATTAATAACTTTTTCGAAAATTTCTTATTTGTGTGCATTATCTTGTTCTTTCATATTTTCTGTTTCCACTATTTTCCACCATCCCATCATCCCATGTTTGGATTAACATGATGTATGATTCATTTCCCAGTGCAGCGCCCCATCCAAATATAAATCTGCAAATGAATTACTGGCCTGCGCTTCCTTGTAACCTTAGTGAATGCCAAGAACCACTGTTTGACTTTATTGGCTCCCTCTCAGTCAATGGGGCTAAGACAGCAAGAGTAAGTCAATTGGCAGAAAAATCTAATGTTTATAGTTTTCTACCTTCTATACGTGAGAAAATTAGCATTTCTTTTTACTCTCTAATCTCTACTGAACGTACTGACATGTATATCAATGTGAATATTTAATGTGTTGGTTGCTTAACCCTGTGTTGGATATTTTTTTTTTCTCGAACACGCAGGAGAGCTGCGTATCTTTGTATTACCCTGTGTTGGATATTATCAGGATGATGGAGAATTTTTGTGTCATGTTGCTAATGACTTATAATATGACACTGTAAACCTGAATGCAGGATTTTAAGTTTTAGTTACAAGCATTTCTTTAATAAGGGAGTTACAAGAACTTGCGCTCAAATATGTAGGAATCATCAATACATGCGAACTAACTAGTAATGGCATGCACTGTAAGCCTGTAGGCAGTTAGTATTGTGATTTTTGGCTAGCAGATTCTCCTTCCAAACACCTTAATGTAGGTATTTGATGTTTGTAACAAATGGAATGTAGCATTTGCGTTGCAGCCTGGGATAGGAATCTATGCTTCTTGCATCTTTGAAATCAAACAATTCCACTCTATTGAAGTATAAGTGAATTGCCCACCTTTTCCTATCAGCTTAAGCTTTTGGGTTGCATTGGTCAACTCAATACGGTATTAGAGTGAGAGGTCTGAGTTTGAATCCTAGTGGGTGCAATTAAATAAAATAATTGCAGCTGACTCCTATTTCCATGTTTGAGGCATGAGCCTACACTTGAGAGGGAGTGTACCTTTCCCTATCAACTTAAGCTTTTGGGTTGAATTGGTCGGTGTATGCAACTCAATACACTCGTTCCTATGAATAAAAATGATTGAGTGAAGTGCACCGTAGCCGTAGGTCCCTAAACTTTTCTCATGTGGGTCTATTTGCTCTCAAAGTGATAATCTAAGTTCTTTAACTTTCCAAGTGTTTCATTCAAAGTGTGAATTTAGGTCCATGATAGGACCTAAAGTGAACTTAGAATGAACCACATGAAAAGTTGATGGACCTAGATGATCGATTTGAGAGTTCATGCACTCAGATGAGAATGCAGGAAAAGTTTAAGGACAGCGATGCATGGTTAAACAATGTTGAAAGACCTAGATGATCAATTTGCTAGGTTGGATTCTTTAGAACTTTGATGTGTATGGTTAAAATGCAAATCGTGCTTGGAGGCATTGTTTGCCTAAATGATTGTAACGATGTTTAAACGGTAAATGAAGGCCCACCATGTTGTTTAGGCCCTAAACAATGAATTAAACGGTTGGACCGTTTAAGCCGTCAAAAACCGTCTGAACAGTCTAAAGGCAATCGAGTTAAACATGATTAAATAGGCTAAATGGTCATTTAATTCACCATTTAGTCAGTGAAGGATTACAACTACCACTTTGGTACCTAGCTAATTAACATCATAAATATGAGGTGGAGTAGGATTTAATTGGAATTTTTTTGATAGAATACTTATTGTTACATGCGTAAATATTTTTTCCTCTAGCATATTTGACTATTACATACATAAATATTTATATTTAATTGTTACTATACAAAACCATTTAGGCCATTTAACTCCGTTTTAACACCATCTAAACATCCTAAACAGTAAACAAAGGGTGACCGCGTTCCCTTCCCCCCGGTAAAGTAGGACAAATAGCACCTATAAGTCAATTTAAGAAATCTCATTAAAAGTTAGGTAAAAGAAAATAGAACATGGAGGAGAATTTTTCTTCGATAATATGCACACAAAAGGAGTAGGTGGTAGGTTATTATTTCACACTAGGTTCTTGTGTAAGGTATCCGAAGGTCTCAAAGGTTCTCTATCTCGTCCTCTTCTATGATTTAGTGGTTTGACCAAACATTGTGTTCTCCTGATGGTCGCAATTGTTTTGATCGTCTATGAAAGAGGTCGATGTAGTAAAAATTTATGCTAGGGAACTGCATTTAGAGGCAGTGGATAGGGCTTTGTCGAGGCGTTAGTGGAGACTGAGGTGCCTAGGTGCTTCTAGTTAGTAGTTGGGGAAGGTGGCGGATGCCGATGACCTGGCAGAATTGGTGAATATTGAGGCCATGGTCAAGATGTTATATGATTAAGGTTGATTTCGTGGTCTTGGCAGTGGATCCATTGCTAGTGTTTACGGTAATTTTGTTGGTTGTGGATGCAGTGGCAGTGGTCGTTGTGGTACTAGTGTAGGTAATGGTGTTAGTGGTGTTCAGAAAAACCTAGACCAACCTAGGAGAAACTAGGTGCCTTTTGTATTAGGAAGAAAATAAGCACCCATATTCTCCTAGACCAGGACATGAATCTGGGTGGTTTGGGCGTATGTTCACACCCTCAACCAAGTGGGCTAGGCTTAGTTTCATTGCATTTGCAGTACATTGGTCGTTGTGTAATATATGATGACTCCGGTATTTGTTGGCCAATCTTTTTTTTTATTTGAAAACACAGGAGAGCTGCGTTTCATTGTATTAGAGAGATGAAAAGAAGGGGGGGGGGGGGGGGGGGGGGGCAACAGGATCCTCACTCATACGGGGACCAGATATGAGTGAGGCAATTACAGACTCATGTTTCAAACACATAGCGAACAAACACGACTCAACCTAGCCCAAATTGACCAAGGCTGCAAGCGCCAAGCCTAGCCCTTGTAGTTTCTTCGCCCAAGCCATGCACCAAAGGCTGTGCTCATCCTTCAGCTCACTCCAAATCATGTTAATCAAAGGAGATGCCCCCTCAAATACACATGCATTCCTATGTTTCCAAATATCCCGTGTCCTTCAGTTAACCAATCCAACAAAAAGGTAGCTGATCCTTGCAATAGTGGATATGCTGTTTTCTCTAAAAATTGCTGCAAGGAAAGTGGAATAACTCACATTTGATCTTGTTTAATTTTATGCAACTTTTAAAATATTCAGGGAATGTGAGCATGCAATTTGTTAAAAGAAAACAGACAGTTCAGAGTTCACCAAATCATCACAATGTAATCAAAATAAACTATCCATATATTACAATGTGCAGAAAATAATTGACAGATAAGCTTGTGTATCAGTAAACGACACTCTAGTGCAGTTTTTAGAATAGCACTGAAGTGCAGCATGTGAATCATTGAGCATCTTCAGCACACTATTGACATAACAAGGTGGCACACATGATTCAAAATGGTACAAGTACAAAACTTTCTTTTTAGCGCATATAAGCTAGTACTGAGAAAATGAAAACATACATCTTTCCGGTGCTAGTATGCTACATGTAACACGTGTAGTTCACATGACCATCAATTCCTAACACATTTCCTAGAGTTGATTGTGTTGTGCTTTTACTATTCATAGAGAAGTGTCATGACAAATTAGAGAGCATGCCCTCCCACGATGACAGCAGATGAGATTCAACTATAGTAGCACAAGATATTGCGCAGAAGAATGGAAGTACCATCAAGAGGTCACTAAATAAAAATGACCATGACACTACTCTTTCTCTCTTTAATATCTAACTATGGAAACACTAACAGTTCTCTTTTTAGTGTGATACACGAAAGTAATGTATATTTTGTTCCTGTGCAGCTCACTTTGTCCAAAGTAAAACAGTAGTGCTCCCAGAGGTGAGTTGCAAGCCAAGGCCCACCCATTGGCCATAGAGCCCATACAGGATCACCAGCATCTGGTGATGTTTTTGCCCATAAGTCTGTGACTTGATGACTGACCCAACCGCTAGCTTCATAATTCACCTGTCAGGAAATATATAAAAAATCAGATGTAGCAAAACATGAAATATCTAGCTTTAGACTGTTCTGTTAGAATGAGGAGTAATTGTTGTCTGTCAATAAGACTGATGCACCTTTTTACTTACACAGCTTTGGTTATAACCGCATACTAGTATGGACTCGTACAATAATACCTACTCAGCCTTCTGTTAGTTTCTAACACTAATCACTGTCAATGTCTCTCAAGATGGCAGATAGGCTTGCTAAGAGGGGCCTCTCTCATCCTGATAAATGCCCACTATGTGATCAAAGAAGATGAGACGATACAGCATCATTTAACAACACGCGTTGTGGCAAGACAAGTATGGTTCAGATTATTCAATCCACTGAACCTAGCAGATTCAGTCCCCCAACAAAACGAACTGAGTTTTGCTAACTGGTGGCGCAAGACGATGAGAAGAGTTAACAAGGAGCACAAAAAAGGAGTGAACACTTAATTATTCTTGGTGCCTGGATTATTTGGAAACATAGGAATGCATGTGTATTTGAGGGGGCATCTCCTTTGATTAACATGATTTGGAGTGAGCTGAAGGATGAGCACAGCCTTTGGTGCATGGCTTGGGCGAAGAAACTACAAGGGCTAGGCTTGGCGCTTGCAGCCTTGGTCAATTTGGGCTAGGTTGAGTCGTGTTTGTTCGCTATGTGTTTGAAACATGAGTCTGTAATTGCCTCACTCATATCTGGTCCCCGTATGAGTGAGGATCCTGTTGCCCCCCCCCCCCCCCCCCCCCCTTCTTTTCATCTCTCTAATACAATGAAACGCAGCTCTCCTGTGTTTTCAAATAAAAAAAAGATTGGCCAACAAATACCGGAGTCATCATATATTACACAACGACCAATGTACTGCAAATGCAATGAAACTAAGCCTAGCCCACTTGGTTGAGGGTGTGAACATACGCCCAAACCACCCAGATTCATGTCCTGGTCTAGGAGAATATGGGTGCTTATTTTCTTCCTAATACAAAAGGCACCTAGTTTCTCCTAGGTTGGTCTAGGTTTTTCTGAACACCACTAACACCATTACTACACTAGTACCACAACGACCACTGCCACTGCATCCACAACCAACAAAATTTACCCGTAAACACTAGCAATGGATCCACTGCCAAGACCACGAAATCAACCTTAATCATATAACATCTTGACCATGGCCTCAATATTCACCAATTCTGCCAGGTCATCGGCATCCGCCACCTTCCCCAACTACTAACCTAGAAGCACCTAGGCACCTCAGTCTCCACTAACGCCTCGACAAAGCCTATCCACTGCCTCTAAATGCAGTTCCCTAGCATAAATTTTTACTACATCGACCTCTTTCATAGACGATCAAAACAATTGCGACCATCAGGAGAACACAATGTTTGGTCAAACCACTAAATCATAGAAG
>JAHUYU010000601.1:0-19700 GCA_030439765.1 Tripidium arundinaceum | reverse complement strand
TTGCAATGGAGAATGAGCAATTCAAGCAAGAAGTGGCTCGCCTCACCAAGGGCTTGATCCAAGTGAAAGGCAAGACGGAGCAAGCCCAACCTCATCAAGATAACACCATCAAGGGAGTGAAGAAGCTTGATAAGGGAGCAACCATGGTTTGCTATGTGTGCCACAAGGAAGGCCACAAGTCCTATGAGTGCAAGGTGAAGAATGGGGGAGATAAGAAGAAAGAGAAAAACAAAAAGCAAACAAGCAAGCTCTCCAACACCTACTACACCAACAAGGTGAACAAGAAGGCCTCCACTCCATACTTATTGAAGAAGAAGAAAAATGACAAGGTGGTGGCTATCAAGGTGAACAAGCAAGCCAACAATGGGGCCAAACGCATTTGGGTGCCAAAGGTTCTTCAATTTTAGGTGCTTTGGGGGTGCTACCGATAGCTTCAAGTTTGTTAACTAGCTCATTATTTTGTTCTTCAAGAAGTTTCATTTTAATGAGCAAATTTTCATGAGCACCTTGTGAGCTAGCTAGTTTTGTTTTTAGATTATCAATTACAAACATAAGCTCTTTATCCATAGCACTGTCACAATTCTTTACTTTTGTTTTAGTGCACTTGTCTTTAAGTTCACTAATTTGTTTTCTTTGTTTTATGCAAATTTCATTAAAGAATTGGACTTGTTTCTTTAGCTCCTTATATGAGAGTTTTTCTTCATCATCACTATCACTCTCACTAGAGGATGAGTTAAAACTTTCATTACCTCGTGCCATAAGGCACATGTGAGTGGAGCTTGATGATGAATGCTTGCGCCCGTGCCTCTTGTGTTGGGCTTCATCTTCACTTGATAAATCATCCCATGTCTTGATTGTGGTGAGGGCTTTGGCCTTGCATGCTCTCTTCTTTGCCTTGGGTGTGGGCTTGTTTGGACAAACTTCCACAAGGTGCCCTTTCTTGCCGCAACCATAGCATCCTTTCTTTCTTTGCTCTCTTCTTTGGTTGGTGAAGATGCAATCTTCAATTTGGATGGGCACACCCTTGACATTGAGCTTGTAGATGAACTTCTCCACTCCTTGTATAAGCTTGATTGTTTCTTCATCATCAATGGAGGAGTTGGAGGAGGAGGATTGATCACTTGAGGAGCTTGAGCTTGAGCTTGTCTCAACTTGTTTGCCCTTCATCTTCTTTTGCTCATCACATGTGAGAGCAATGCCTTTGCTTGATGAAGAGGCTTCTTCTTGACCCATCTTGCGTGACATTTCAAATGCCACCAATTTGCCAATTACAATGGTCGGGGTCATGTCACTCAAGTTCTCCATGTTATGGAGGATGGTGATGATGCTTGCATACATGTCATGAGGTAGCACGGAGATGATCTTCCTCACAATGTCCACATCACCTAGCTTTGTCAATCCTATAGAATTGAGCTCATTGATAATTAGATTCAAATGAGAATACATATCATGAACGAGATCATTTTCATTCATTTTGAAGGAATCAAAACTTTGTTTAGCTAGGCAATGTTTTTGCTCACGAACATTGCTTGTTCCGTCATGGAGCTCATGCAACTTTAACCAAATTTCATTTGCAGTTTTTAATGTGAACACTTGGTTAAAAATGTCCATACTCAAAGATTCAAACAAGCAATTTTTAACTCTTGCATTAAGGTGAATTTCTTTTTCATCACCCGTGGTTGGTTTCTCGAGATTCTTAAGGGGTTTCATCCCATCATGAGTGACTCTCTAAATACCTAGATCAACCACTTCTAGATAGCAAGCCATCTAGCACTATAGTAGGGGAAGTTAGCACCATCAAAAAGCGGAGGCCTAGAGGTATCTATCCTTCCATCTCTAAACGACGTCGGCTGTTGACACCTAAAGTGGTAAATGGATAAACCGCAAGCATACGGTTGTCAATGTAGCCTTCACCTAGAGTATTCCAGGTATCATGATTTCTACGGGGAACGTGAAGTGAACTAACTAAGGATCAAGATCGTCCTATGATGATACAAGGAGTCTATGATACTTGGGTAGAGAGGATCTTCGTAGTGATGATATCTAGTAAGGTAAGATAGTTATAAAGGGGTTTACCACCCCCTTGCTCACGGGAGGCGATAGCTGAGGCAATAGGAGGACAAAACTCCTACCCGAATAAGCTACCTTATTATGGGGGCCCTACCTTTTAAGAACTTGCCTACAACATGTAGTGGAATACAAAGACTAGAAAGGGCTGTCACACCTGCTAGCTACCATAAACAATCCGTGTGACAAGCGGTCTACACAGGCAAGGTATAGTCTAGAGACCATGTCTACACTATATCTCACTACTCTAACTTTGGCCCACTAAGTTCCCTTAATGAAGCTAGAGCACTTTACTAAGGTAAAGCAGCGTACAAGCAAGATCAAGTTATCTAACTACTATACCAGAATCAGAATATCAAATACTATAAAGAACTCGGATGTATTACTTACAAGAAGAGCACATCTGCCAAGGTACACCTTGGAGAAGACTCTCGATAGGCCCGAGGCTTTCTCTAGAAGACTTCCCTCACTCTCTCCCTAATTGCATAGCACTACAGCAGAGCTTCGCTAAAGCTACTAGAGAGTGGTTTCCTCCAATGTGTCATGAATGAGAGTGAAGGACTAGGGGGTATTTATAGCTAGAGGGAGGAGTAGCGCCACATCAGCGATCTGTGTGACATCTCCTCCTTGCCATTCGATCAAACCGACCTTGAACAGACCTTAGATCAATGGTGGAGATCAAGAGAGATGAATGGAGGCATGCACCAAGTCGGTGGGTGCAATTAGTAGGTCGGTCGACCTAGGAGGGGTCGGCCGACCCCCCTATGACAGGTGGGCCACCCCCTTGGGAGTAGGGCCTCTTGCCTTGCTCTTGAGTGGGTGTGAGTTGCCTGAATTGTCTTATCACGTCAGTTTCTTGCAAGGTGGGCCCTTCAATCCATGTGCTCTCATCTCTAGCCATTCAGAGAAAGCATACTCATGATCCAATGGTGGATATTGCTTGAGAGGTGCTTGGGACAATCATGAGATGCATGAGAGGGGGCAGTGGGCCCATGTAGTGGTCAGCCAACCCCTATATGGGGCCCCAGCCATCCAAAGCTCTCTTTTGTGTACCTACAAGCAAATAATGATATGTACGTGTGGAACCAAGTTAATTGTACCAAAAATCACTATGCCTTTGCTTGTTAGATCCCAAAAAGGTGTTTTGTTGACAGTTTTGATTATGTAAAAAACAAGGTGAAATTACCGTCAACATCGGCTCAATGGCGGTGAAGCCAAGGTCCAAAAATGAGCCGACTGGTTCTGATACCACTTGTAGGGACCGAGATGCCTAAGAGGGGGGTGAATTAGGCAACTTAGAACACTATGTCTAACTATGGCCTCTAATTACAACCTTAGTAAAACCTATGCAATTAAGTAAACTATCTAAATGTGCAACTACGGCTTTGCTAGTGTGTTGCTATCTCTACCGCAAAAGGAGCTATGCAACCTAGGTTCCTATCCTATCAACTAGCCTATCAACTAAGCTAGGAAAGTAAAGCACACAACCGAGATTGCAATATAAGTGCGGAAGCTAAAGAGCAAGGTAGAGATGCAAACTCCCATCGATGACTTCGGTATTTTTACCGAGGTATCAAGAAGCATGCTGTTGGCGGTCCTTAACTTATATTTTCAACCACCAAACTTTACATAAAATCCATACAAACAAAACACCAAAACTTAGAAAATAGGGATAATACTAATAATTTCCACAAGTTTTGGTGTTTACATATTTTGCAGGACATATGCATGAATACAATAGAAAATACCATCGAAATGTGCAATCCGGCAAAACATAATGCAGATCCAAGCAAGGAAATAGAAAGAAGGCCCACTTACCTGAGGATCCTGGGCCCTAAACCCACGGAGACGTGGTCCAGGCCTAGCTACAAACCGCCATGTGGAAGGCGATGGCGGGGAGGCCACACCTGGGTGCGGCCATACCCAGGGTGCGCCCGCACCACCAATGGCGCCAACCACCTCCAACTCTTTGCTCACTCACTCCCTATTCTATTTCTAGCTAGTAAGCTAAGTAGGAATGAGACTCTTCTCTTGTGTTGTGTGTATGAGAGAGAGCCCCTCCCCTCCTATCTATAGCTATGGAGAGGTCGGTTTGGAGGAGGTTTCCTTGCATGTACCCATGCAACCGTCATGGAGGAGCCACCAGGAGATGCCACGTGGAAGATGGAGGTGGTTGGCGCCATTGGTGGTGCGGGCGCACCCTGGGTATGGCCGCACCCAGGTGTGGCCTCCCCGCCATCGCCTTCCACATGGCGGTTTGTAGCTAGGCCTGGACCACGTCTCCGTGGGTTTAGGGCCCAGGATCCTCAGGTAAGTGGGCCTTCTTTCTATTTCCTTGCTTGGATCTGCATTATGTTTTGCCGGATTGCACATTTCGATGGTATTTTCTATTGTATTCATGCATATGTCCTGCAAAATATGTAAACACCAAAACTTGTGGAAATTATTAGTATTATCCCTATTTTCTAAGTTTTGGTGTTTTGTTTGTATGGATTTTATGTAAAGTTTGGTGGTTGAAAATATAAGTTAAGGACCGCCAACAGCATGCTTCTTGATACCTCGGTAAAAATACCGAAGTCATCGATGGGAGTTTGCATCTCTACCTTGCTCTTTAGCTTCCGCACTTATATTGCAATCTCGGTTGTGTGCTTTACTTTCCTAGCTTAGTTGATAGGCTAGTTGATAGGATAGGAACCTAGGTTGCATAGCTCCTTTTGCGGTAGAGATAGCAACACACTAGCAAAGCCGTAGTTGCACATTTAGATAGTTTACTTAATTGCATAGGTTTTACTAAGGTTGTAATTAGAGGCCATAGTTAGACATAGTGTTCTAAGTTGCCTAATTCACCCCCCTCTTAGGCATCTCGGTCCCTACAAGTGGTATCAGAACCAGTCGGCTCATTTTTGGACCTTGGCTTCACCGCCATTGAGCCGATGTTGACGGTAATTTCACCTTGTTTTTTACATAATCAAAACTGTCAACAAAACACCTTTTTGGGATCTAACAAGCAAAGGCATAGTGATTTTTGGTACAATTAACTTGGTTCCACACGTACATATCATTATTTGCTTGTAGGTACACAAAAGAGAGCTTTGGATGGCTGGGGCCCCATATAGGGGTTGGCTGACCACTACATGGGCCCACTGCCCCCTCTCATGCATCTCATGATTGTCCCAAGCACCTCTCAAGCAATATCCACCATTGGATCATGAGTATGCTTTCTCTGAATGGCTAGAGATGAGAGCACATGGATTGAAGGGCCCACCTTGCAAGAAACTGACGTGATAAGACAATTCAGGCAACTCACACCCCACTCAAGAGCAAGGCAAGAGGCCCTACTCCCAAGGGGGTGGCCCACCTGTCATAGGGGGGTCGGCCGACCCCTCCTAGGTCGACCGACCTACTAATTGCACCCACCGACTTGGTGCATGCCTCCATTCATCTCTCTTGATCTCCACCATTGATCTAAGGTCTGTTCAAGGTCGGTTTGATCGAATGGCAAGGAGGAGATGTCACACAGATCGCTGATGTGGCGCTACTCCTCCCTCTAGCTATAAATACCCCCTAGTCCTTCACTCTCATTCATGACACATTGGAGGAAACCACTCTCTAGTAGCTTTAGCGAAGCTCTGCTGTAGTGCTATGCAATTAGGGAGAGAGTGAGGGAAGTCTTCTAGAGAAAGCCTCGGGCCTATCGAGAGTCTTCTCCAAGGTGTACCTTGGCAGATGTGCTCTTCTTGTAAGTAATACATCCGAGTTCTTTATAGTATTTGATATTCTGATTCTGGTATAGTAGTTAGATAACTTGATCTTGCTTGTACGCTGCTTTACCTTAGTAAAGTGCTCTAGCTTCATTAAGGGAACTTAGTGGGCCAAAGTTAGAGTAGTGAGATATAGTGTAGACATGGTCTCTAGACTATACCTTGCCTGTGTAGACCGCTTGTCACACGGATTGTTTATGGTAGCTAGCAGGTGTGACAGCCCTTTCTAGTCTTTGTATTCCACTACATGTTGTAGGCAAGTTCTTAAAAGGTAGGGCCCCCATAATAAGGTAGCTTATTCGGGTAGGAGTTTTGTCCTCCTATTGCCTCAGCTATCGCCTCCCGTGAGCAAGGGGGTGGTAAACCCCTTTATAACTATCTTACCTTACTAGATATCATCACTACGAAGATCCTCTCTACCCAAGTATCATAGACTCCTTGTATCATCATAGGACGATCTTGATCCTTAGTTAGTTCACTTCACGTTCCCCGTAGAAATCATGATACCTGGAATACTCTAGGTGAAGGCTACATTGACAACCGTATGCTTGCGGTTTATCCATTTACCACTTTAGGTGTCAACAGCCGACGTCGTTTAGAGATGGAAGGATAGATACCTCTAGGCCTCCGCTTTTTGATGGTGCTAACTTCCCCTACTATAGTGCTAGATGGCTTGCTATCTAGAAGTGGTTGATCTAGGTATTTAGAGAGTCACTCATGATGGGATGAAACCCCTTAAGAATCTCGAGAAACCAACCACGGGTGATGAAAAAGAAATTCACCTTAATGCAAGAGTTAAAAATTGCTTGTTTGAATCTTTGAGTATGGACATTTTTAACTCTTGCATTAAGGTGAATTTCTTTTTCATCACCCGTGGTTGGTTTCTCGAGATTCTTAAGGGGTTTCATCCCATCATGAGTGACTCTCTAAATACCTAGATCAACCACTTCTAGATAGCAAGCCATCTAGCACTATAGTAGGGGAAGTTAGCACCATCAAAAAGCGGAGGCCTAGAGGTATCTATCCTTCCATCTCTAAACGACGTCGGCTGTTGACACCTAAAGTGGTAAATGGATAAACCGCAAGCATACGGTTGTCAATGTAGCCTTCACCTAGAGTATTCCAGGTATCATGATTTCTACGGGGAACGTGAAGTGAACTAACTAAGGATCAAGATCGTCCTATGATGATACAAGGAGTCTATGATACTTGGGTAGAGAGGATCTTCGTAGTGATGATATCTAGTAAGGTAAGATAGTTATAAAGGGGTTTACCACCCCCTTGCTCACGGGAGGCGATAGCTGAGGCAATAGGAGGACAAAACTCCTACCCGAATAAGCTACCTTATTATGGGGGCCCTACCTTTTAAGAACTTGCCTACAACATGTAGTGGAATACAAAGACTAGAAAGGGCTGTCACACCTGCTAGCTACCATAAACAATCCGTGTGACAAGCGGTCTACACAGGCAAGGTATAGTCTAGAGACCATGTCTACACTATATCTCACTACTCTAACTTTGGCCCACTAAGTTCCCTTAATGAAGCTAGAGCACTTTACTAAGGTAAAGCAGCGTACAAGCAAGATCAAGTTATCTAACTACTATACCAGAATCAGAATATCAAATACTATAAAGAACTCGGATGTATTACTTACAAGAAGAGCACATCTGCCAAGGTACACCTTGGAGAAGACTCTCGATAGGCCCGAGGCTTTCTCTAGAAGACTTCCCTCACTCTCTCCCTAATTGCATAGCACTACAGCAGAGCTTCGCTAAAGCTACTAGAGAGTGGTTTCCTCCAATGTGTCATGAATGAGAGTGAAGGACTAGGGGGTATTTATAGCTAGAGGGAGGAGTAGCGCCACATCAGCGATCTGTGTGACATCTCCTCCTTGCCATTCGATCAAACCGACCTTGAACAGACCTTAGATCAATGGTGGAGATCAAGAGAGATGAATGGAGGCATGCACCAAGTCGGTGGGTGCAATTAGTAGGTCGGTCGACCTAGGAGGGGTCGGCCGACCCCCCTATGACAGGTGGGCCACCCCCTTGGGAGTAGGGCCTCTTGCCTTGCTCTTGAGTGGGTGTGAGTTGCCTGAATTGTCTTATCACGTCAGTTTCTTGCAAGGTGGGCCCTTCAATCCATGTGCTCTCATCTCTAGCCATTCAGAGAAAGCATACTCATGATCCAATGGTGGATATTGCTTGAGAGGTGCTTGGGACAATCATGAGATGCATGAGAGGGGGCAGTGGGCCCATGTAGTGGTCAGCCAACCCCTATATGGGGCCCCAGCCATCCAAAGCTCTCTTTTGTGTACCTACAAGCAAATAATGATATGTACGTGTGGAACCAAGTTAATTGTACCAAAAATCACTATGCCTTTGCTTGTTAGATCCCAAAAAGGTGTTTTGTTGACAGTTTTGATTATGTAAAAAACAAGGTGAAATTACCGTCAACATCGGCTCAATGGCGGTGAAGCCAAGGTCCAAAAATGAGCCGACTGGTTCTGATACCACTTGTAGGGACCGAGATGCCTAAGAGGGGGGTGAATTAGGCAACTTAGAACACTATGTCTAACTATGGCCTCTAATTACAACCTTAGTAAAACCTATGCAATTAAGTAAACTATCTAAATGTGCAACTACGGCTTTGCTAGTGTGTTGCTATCTCTACCGCAAAAGGAGCTATGCAACCTAGGTTCCTATCCTATCAACTAGCCTATCAACTAAGCTAGGAAAGTAAAGCACACAACCGAGATTGCAATATAAGTGCGGAAGCTAAAGAGCAAGGTAGAGATGCAAACTCCCATCGATGACTTCGGTATTTTTACCGAGGTATCAAGAAGCATGCTGTTGGCGGTCCTTAACTTATATTTTCAACCACCAAACTTTACATAAAATCCATACAAACAAAACACCAAAACTTAGAAAATAGGGATAATACTAATAATTTCCACAAGTTTTGGTGTTTACATATTTTGCAGGACATATGCATGAATACAATAGAAAATACCATCGAAATGTGCAATCCGGCAAAACATAATGCAGATCCAAGCAAGGAAATAGAAAGAAGGCCCACTTACCTGAGGATCCTGGGCCCTAAACCCACGGAGACGTGGTCCAGGCCTAGCTACAAACCGCCATGTGGAAGGCGATGGCGGGGAGGCCACACCTGGGTGCGGCCATACCCAGGGTGCGCCCGCACCACCAATGGCGCCAACCACCTCCATCTTCCACGTGGCATCTCCTGGTGGCTCCTCCATGACGGTTGCATGGGTACATGCAAGGAAACCTCCTCCAAACCGACCTCTCCATAGCTATAGATAGGAGGGGAGGGGCTCTCTCTCATACACACAACACAAGAGAAGAGTCTCATTCCTACTTAGCTTACTAGCTAGAAATAGAATAGGGAGTGAGTGAGCAAAGAGTTGGAGGTGGTTGGCGCCATGGTGGTGCGGGCGCACCCTGGGTATGGCCGCACCCAGGTGTGGCCTCCCCGCCATCGCCTTCCACATGGCGGTTTGTAGCTAGGCCTGGACCACGTCTCCGTGGGTTTAGGGCCCAGGATCCTCAGGTAAGTGGGCCTTCTTTCTATTTCCTTGCTTGGATCTGCATTATGTTTTGCCGGATTGCACATTTCGATGGTATTTTCTATTGTATTCATGCATATGTCCTGCAAAATATGTAAACACCAAAACTTGTGGAAATTATTAGTATTATCCCTATTTTCTAAGTTTTGGTGTTTTGTTTGTATGGATTTTATGTAAAGTTTGGTGGTTGAAAATATAAGTTAAGGACCGCCAACAGCATGCTTCTTGATACCTCGGTAAAAATACCGAAGTCATCGATGGGAGTTTGCATCTCTACCTTGCTCTTTAGCTTCCGCACTTATATTGCAATCTCGGTTGTGTGCTTTACTTTCCTAGCTTAGTTGATAGGCTAGTTGATAGGATAGGAACCTAGGTTGCATAGCTCCTTTTGCGGTAGAGATAGCAACACACTAGCAAAGCCGTAGTTGCACATTTAGATAGTTTACTTAATTGCATAGGTTTTACTAAGGTTGTAATTAGAGGCCATAGTTAGACATAGTGTTCTAAGTTGCCTAATTCACCCCCCTCTTAGGCATCTCGGTCCCTACAAGTGGTATCAGAACCAGTCGGCTCATTTTTGGACCTTGGCTTCACCGCCATTGAGCCGATGTTGACGGTAATTTCACCTTGTTTTTTACATAATCAAAACTGTCAACAAAACACCTTTTTGGGATCTAACAAGCAAAGGCATAGTGATTTTTGGTACAATTAACTTGGTTCCACACGTACATATCATTATTTGCTTGTAGGTACACAAAAGAGAGCTTTGGATGGCTGGGGCCCCATATAGGGGTTGGCTGACCACTACATGGGCCCACTGCCCCCTCTCATGCATCTCATGATTGTCCCAAGCACCTCTCAAGCAATATCCACCATTGGATCATGAGTATGCTTTCTCTGAATGGCTAGAGATGAGAGCACATGGATTGAAGGGCCCACCTTGCAAGAAACTGACGTGATAAGACAATTCAGGCAACTCACACCCACTCAAGAGCAAGGCAAGAGGCCCTACTCCCAAGGGGGTGGCCCACCTGTCATAGGGGGGTCGGCCGACCCCTCCTAGGTCGACCGACCTACTAATTGCACCCACCGACTTGGTGCATGCCTCCATTCATCTCTCTTGATCTCCACCATTGATCTAAGGTCTGTTCAAGGTCGGTTTGATCGAATGGCAAGGAGGAGATGTCACACAGATCGCTGATGTGGCGCTACTCCTCCCTCTAGCTATAAATACCCCCTAGTCCTTCACTCTCATTCATGACACATTGGAGGAAACCACTCTCTAGTAGCTTTAGCGAAGCTCTGCTGTAGTGCTATGCAATTAGGGAGAGAGTGAGGGAAGTCTTCTAGAGAAAGCCTCGGGCCTATCGAGAGTCTTCTCCAAGGTGTACCTTGGCAGATGTGCTCTTCTTGTAAGTAATACATCCGAGTTCTTTATAGTATTTGATATTCTGATTCTGGTATAGTAGTTAGATAACTTGATCTTGCTTGTACGCTGCTTTACCTTAGTAAAGTGCTCTAGCTTCATTAAGGGAACTTAGTGGGCCAAAGTTAGAGTAGTGAGATATAGTGTAGACATGGTCTCTAGACTATACCTTGCCTGTGTAGACCGCTTGTCACACGGATTGTTTATGGTAGCTAGCAGGTGTGACAGCCCTTTCTAGTCTTTGTATTCCACTACATGTTGTAGGCAAGTTCTTAAAAGGTAGGGCCCCCATAATAAGGTAGCTTATTCGGGTAGGAGTTTTGTCCTCCTATTGCCTCAGCTATCGCCTCCCGTGAGCAAGGGGGTGGTAAACCCCTTTATAACTATCTTACCTTACTAGATATCATCACTACGAAGATCCTCTCTACCCAAGTATCATAGACTCCTTGTATCATCATAGGACGATCTTGATCCTTAGTTAGTTCACTTCACGTTCCCCGTAGAAATCATGATACCTGGAATACTCTAGGTGAAGGCTACATTGACAACCGTATGCTTGCGGTTTATCCATTTACCACTTTAGGTGTCAACAGCCGACGTCGTTTAGAGATGGAAGGATAGATACCTCTTGACCCATCTTGCGTGACATTTCAAATGCCACCAATTTGCCAATTACAATGGTCGGGGTCATGTCACTCAAGTTCTCCATGTTATGGAGGATGGTGATGATGCTTGCATACATGTCATGAGGTAGCACGGAGATGATCTTCCTCACAATGTCCACATCACCTAGCTTTGTCAATCCTATAGAATTGAGCTCATTGATAATTAGATTCAAATGAGAATACATATCATGAACGAGATCATTTTCATTCATTTTGAAGGAATCAAAACTTTGTTTAGCTAGGCAATGTTTTTGCTCACGAACATTGCTTGTTCCGTCATGGAGCTCATGCAACTTTAACCAAATTTCATTTGCAGTTTTTAATGTGAACACTTGGTTAAAAATGTCCATACTCAAAGATTCAAACAAGCAATTTTTAACTCTTGCATTAAGGTGAATTTCTTTTTCATCACCCGTGGTTGGTTTCTCGAGATTCTTAAGGGGTTTCATCCCATCATGAGTGACTCTCTAAATACCTAGATCAACCACTTCTAGATAGCAAGCCATCTAGCACTATAGTAGGGGAAGTTAGCACCATCAAAAAGCGGAGGCCTAGAGGTATCTATCCTTCCATCTCTAAACGACGTCGGCTGTTGACACCTAAAGTGGTAAATGGATAAACCGCAAGCATACGGTTGTCAATGTAGCCTTCACCTAGAGTATTCCAGGTATCATGATTTCTACGGGGAACGTGAAGTGAACTAACTAAGGATCAAGATCGTCCTATGATGATACAAGGAGTCTATGATACTTGGGTAGAGAGGATCTTCGTAGTGATGATATCTAGTAAGGTAAGATAGTTATAAAGGGGTTTACCACCCCCTTGCTCACGGGAGGCGATAGCTGAGGCAATAGGAGGACAAAACTCCTACCCGAATAAGCTACCTTATTATGGGGGCCCTACCTTTTAAGAACTTGCCTACAACATGTAGTGGAATACAAAGACTAGAAAGGGCTGTCACACCTGCTAGCTACCATAAACAATCCGTGTGACAAGCGGTCTACACAGGCAAGGTATAGTCTAGAGACCATGTCTACACTATATCTCACTACTCTAACTTTGGCCCACTAAGTTCCCTTAATGAAGCTAGAGCACTTTACTAAGGTAAAGCAGCGTACAAGCAAGATCAAGTTATCTAACTACTATACCAGAATCAGAATATCAAATACTATAAAGAACTCGGATGTATTACTTACAAGAAGAGCACATCTGCCAAGGTACACCTTGGAGAAGACTCTCGATAGGCCCGAGGCTTTCTCTAGAAGACTTCCCTCACTCTCTCCCTAATTGCATAGCACTACAGCAGAGCTTCGCTAAAGCTACTAGAGAGTGGTTTCCTCCAATGTGTCATGAATGAGAGTGAAGGACTAGGGGGTATTTATAGCTAGAGGGAGGAGTAGCGCCACATCAGCGATCTGTGTGACATCTCCTCCTTGCCATTCGATCAAACCGACCTTGAACAGACCTTAGATCAATGGTGGAGATCAAGAGAGATGAATGGAGGCATGCACCAAGTCGGTGGGTGCAATTAGTAGGTCGGTCGACCTAGGAGGGGTCGGCCGACCCCCCTATGACAGGTGGGCCACCCCCTTGGGAGTAGGGCCTCTTGCCTTGCTCTTGAGTGGGTGTGAGTTGCCTGAATTGTCTTATCACGTCAGTTTCTTGCAAGGTGGGCCCTTCAATCCATGTGCTCTCATCTCTAGCCATTCAGAGAAAGCATACTCATGATCCAATGGTGGATATTGCTTGAGAGGTGCTTGGGACAATCATGAGATGCATGAGAGGGGGCAGTGGGCCCATGTAGTGGTCAGCCAACCCCTATATGGGGCCCCAGCCATCCAAAGCTCTCTTTTGTGTACCTACAAGCAAATAATGATATGTACGTGTGGAACCAAGTTAATTGTACCAAAAATCACTATGCCTTTGCTTGTTAGATCCCAAAAAGGTGTTTTGTTGACAGTTTTGATTATGTAAAAAACAAGGTGAAATTACCGTCAACATCGGCTCAATGGCGGTGAAGCCAAGGTCCAAAAATGAGCCGACTGGTTCTGATACCACTTGTAGGGACCGAGATGCCTAAGAGGGGGGTGAATTAGGCAACTTAGAACACTATGTCTAACTATGGCCTCTAATTACAACCTTAGTAAAACCTATGCAATTAAGTAAACTATCTAAATGTGCAACTACGGCTTTGCTAGTGTGTTGCTATCTCTACCGCAAAAGGAGCTATGCAACCTAGGTTCCTATCCTATCAACTAGCCTATCAACTAAGCTAGGAAAGTAAAGCACACAACCGAGATTGCAATATAAGTGCGGAAGCTAAAGAGCAAGGTAGAGATGCAAACTCCCATCGATGACTTCGGTATTTTTACCGAGGTATCAAGAAGCATGCTGTTGGCGGTCCTTAACTTATATTTTCAACCACCAAAGATAAACACGAACCTTATACTCCAAATAGTATTCGGCTCATAGAGGTACAAGTGTAGAGGGAGCTGATAGCCCCAGCACTCCTTCTACTCAGTGTACAAAGGTCGCCAAGTAGTAGAGGTAGCCGGCACTCCGGTACTCCTCCAACTCTTTGCTCACTCACTCCCTATTCTATTTCTAGCTAGTAAGCTAAGTAGGAATGAGACTCTTCTCTTGTGTTGTGTGTATGAGAGAGAGCCCCTCCCCTCCTATCTATAGCTATGGAGAGGTCGGTTTGGAGGAGGTTTCCTTGCATGTACCCATGCAACCGTCATGGAGGAGCCACCAGGAGATGCCACGTGGAAGATGGAGGTGGTTGGCGCCATTGGTGGTGCGGGCGCACCCTGGGTATGGCCGCACCCAGGTGTGGCCTCCCCGCCATCGCCTTCCACATGGCGGTTTGTAGCTAGGCCTGGACCACGTCTCCGTGGGTTTAGGGCCCAGGATCCTCAGGTAAGTGGGCCTTCTTTCTATTTCCTTGCTTGGATCTGCATTATGTTTTGCCGGATTGCACATTTCGATGGTATTTTCTATTGTATTCATGCATATGTCCTGCAAAATATGTAAACACCAAAACTTGTGGAAATTATTAGTATTATCCCTATTTTCTAAGTTTTGGTGTTTTGTTTGTATGGATTTTATGTAAAGTTTGGTGGTTGAAAATATAAGTTAAGGACCGCCAACAGCATGCTTCTTGATACCTCGGTAAAAATACCGAAGTCATCGATGGGAGTTTGCATCTCTACCTTGCTCTTTAGCTTCCGCACTTATATTGCAATCTCGGTTGTGTGCTTTACTTTCCTAGCTTAGTTGATAGGCTAGTTGATAGGATAGGAACCTAGGTTGCATAGCTCCTTTTGCGGTAGAGATAGCAACACACTAGCAAAGCCGTAGTTGCACATTTAGATAGTTTACTTAATTGCATAGGTTTTACTAAGGTTGTAATTAGAGGCCATAGTTAGACATAGTGTTCTAAGTTGCCTAATTCACCCCCCTCTTAGGCATCTCGGTCCCTACAAGTGGTATCAGAACCAGTCGGCTCATTTTTGGACCTTGGCTTCACCGCCATTGAGCCGATGTTGACGGTAATTTCACCTTGTTTTTTACATAATCAAAACTGTCAACAAAACACCTTTTTGGGATCTAACAAGCAAAGGCATAGTGATTTTTGGTACAATTAACTTGGTTCCACACGTACATATCATTATTTGCTTGTAGGTACACAAAAGAGAGCTTTGGATGGCTGGGGCCCCATATAGGGGTTGGCTGACCACTACATGGGCCCACTGCCCCCTCTCATGCATCTCATGATTGTCCCAAGCACCTCTCAAGCAATATCCACCATTGGATCATGAGTATGCTTTCTCTGAATGGCTAGAGATGAGAGCACATGGATTGAAGGGCCCACCTTGCAAGAAACTGACGTGATAAGACAATTCAGGCAACTCACACCCACTCAAGAGCAAGGCAAGAGGCCCTACTCCCAAGGGGGTGGCCCACCTGTCATAGGGGGGTCGGCCGACCCCTCCTAGGTCGACCGACCTACTAATTGCACCCACCGACTTGGTGCATGCCTCCATTCATCTCTCTTGATCTCCACCATTGATCTAAGGTCTGTTCAAGGTCGGTTTGATCGAATGGCAAGGAGGAGATGTCACACAGATCGCTGATGTGGCGCTACTCCTCCCTCTAGCTATAAATACCCCCTAGTCCTTCACTCTCATTCATGACACATTGGAGGAAACCACTCTCTAGTAGCTTTAGCGAAGCTCTGCTGTAGTGCTATGCAATTAGGGAGAGAGTGAGGGAAGTCTTCTAGAGAAAGCCTCGGGCCTATCGAGAGTCTTCTCCAAGGTGTACCTTGGCAGATGTGCTCTTCTTGTAAGTAATACATCCGAGTTCTTTATAGTATTTGATATTCTGATTCTGGTATAGTAGTTAGATAACTTGATCTTGCTTGTACGCTGCTTTACCTTAGTAAAGTGCTCTAGCTTCATTAAGGGAACTTAGTGGGCCAAAGTTAGAGTAGTGAGATATAGTGTAGACATGGTCTCTAGACTATACCTTGCCTGTGTAGACCGCTTGTCACACGGATTGTTTATGGTAGCTAGCAGGTGTGACAGCCCTTTCTAGTCTTTGTATTCCACTACATGTTGTAGGCAAGTTCTTAAAAGGTAGGGCCCCCATAATAAGGTAGCTTATTCGGGTAGGAGTTTTGTCCTCCTATTGCCTCAGCTATCGCCTCCCGTGAGCAAGGGGGTGGTAAACCCCTTTATAACTATCTTACCTTACTAGATATCATCACTACGAAGATCCTCTCTACCCAAGTATCATAGACTCCTTGTATCATCATAGGACGATCTTGATCCTTAGTTAGTTCACTTCACGTTCCCCGTAGAAATCATGATACCTGGAATACTCTAGGTGAAGGCTACATTGACAACCGTATGCTTGCGGTTTATCCATTTACCACTTTAGGTGTCAACAGCCGACGTCGTTTAGAGATGGAAGGATAGATACCTCTAGGCCTCCGCTTTTTGATGGTGCTAACTTCCCCTACTATAGTGCTAGATGGCTTGCTATCTAGAAGTGGTTGATCTAGGTATTTAGAGAGTCACTCATGATGGGATGAAACCCCTTAAGAATCTCGAGAAACCAACCACGGGTGATGAAAAAGAAATTCACCTTAATGCAAGAGTTAAAAATTGCTTGTTTGAATCTTTGAGTATGGACATTTTTAACCAAGTGTTCACATTAAAAACTGCAAATGAAATTTGGTTAAAGTTGCATGAGCTCCATGACGGAACAAGCAATGTTCGTGAGCAAAAACATTGCCTAGCTAAACAAAGTTTTGATTCCTTCAAAATGAATGAAAATGATCTCGTTCATGATATGTATTCTCATTTGAATCTAATTATCAATGAGCTCAATTCTATAGGATTGACAAAGCTAGGTGATGTGGACATTGTGAGGAAGATCATCTCCGTGCTACCTCATGACATGTATGCAAGCATCATCACCATCCTCCATAACATGGAGAACTTGAGTGACATGACCCCGACCATTGTAATTGGCAAATTGGTGGCATTTGAAATGTCACGCAAGATGGGTCAAGAGGTATCTATCCTTCCATCTCTAAACGACGTCGGCTGTTGACACCTAAAGTGGTAAATGGATAAACCGCAAGCATACGGTTGTCAATGTAGCCTTCACCTAGAGTATTCCAGGTATCATGATTTCTACGGGGAACGTGAAGTGAACTAACTAAGGATCAAGATCGTCCTATGATGATACAAGGAGTCTATGATACTTGGGTAGAGAGGATCTTCGTAGTGATGATATCTAGTAAGGTAAGATAGTTATAAAGGGGTTTACCACCCCCTTGCTCACGGGAGGCGATAGCTGAGGCAATAGGAGGACAAAACTCCTACCCGAATAAGCTACCTTATTATGGGGGCCCTACCTTTTAAGAACTTGCCTACAACATGTAGTGGAATACAAAGACTAGAAAGGGCTGTCACACCTGCTAGCTACCATAAACAATCCGTGTGACAAGCGGTCTACACAGGCAAGGTATAGTCTAGAGACCATGTCTACACTATATCTCACTACTCTAACTTTGGCCCACTAAGTTCCCTTAATGAAGCTAGAGCACTTTACTAAGGTAAAGCAGCGTACAAGCAAGATCAAGTTATCTAACTACTATACCAGAATCAGAATATCAAATACTATAAAGAACTCGGATGTATTACTTACAAGAAGAGCACATCTGCCAAGGTACACCTTGGAGAAGACTCTCGATAGGCCCGAGGCTTTCTCTAGAAGACTTCCCTCACTCTCTCCCTAATTGCATAGCACTACAGCAGAGCTTCGCTAAAGCTACTAGAGAGTGGTTTCCTCCAATGTGTCATGAATGAGAGTGAAGGACTAGGGGGTATTTATAGCTAGAGGGAGGAGTAGCGCCACATCAGCGATCTGTGTGACATCTCCTCCTTGCCATTCGATCAAACCGACCTTGAACAGACCTTAGATCAATGGTGGAGATCAAGAGAGATGAATGGAGGCATGCACCAAGTCGGTGGGTGCAATTAGTAGGTCGGTCGACCTAGGAGGGGTCGGCCGACCCCCCTATGACAGGTGGGCCACCCCCTTGGGAGTAGGGCCTCTTGCCTTGCTCTTGAGTGGGTGTGAGTTGCCTGAATTGTCTTATCACGTCAGTTTCTTGCAAGGTGGGCCCTTCAATCCATGTGCTCTCATCTCTAGCCATTCAGAGAAAGCATACTCATGATCCAATGGTGGATATTGCTTGAGAGGTGCTTGGGACAATCATGAGATGCATGAGAGGGGGCAGTGGGCCCATGTAGTGGTCAGCCAACCCCTATATGGGGCCCCAGCCATCCAAAGCTCTCTTTTGTGTACCTACAAGCAAATAATGATATGTACGTGTGGAACCAAGTTAATTGTACCAAAAATCACTATGCCTTTGCTTGTTAGATCCCAAAAAGGTGTTTTGTTGACAGTTTTGATTATGTAAAAAACAAGGTGAAATTACCGTCAACATCGGCTCAATGGCGGTGAAGCCAAGGTCCAAAAATGAGCCGACTGGTTCTGATACCACTTGTAGGGACCGAGATGCCTAAGAGGGGGGTGAATTAGGCAACTTAGAACACTATGTCTAACTATGGCCTCTAATTACAACCTTAGTAAAACCTATGCAATTAAGTAAACTATCTAAATGTGCAACTACGGCTTTGCTAGTGTGTTGCTATCTCTACCGCAAAAGGAGCTATGCAACCTAGGTTCCTATCCTATCAACTAGCCTATCAACTAAGCTAGGAAAGTAAAGCACACAACCGAGATTGCAATATAAGTGCGGAAGCTAAAGAGCAAGGTAGAGATGCAAACTCCCATCGATGACTTCGGTATTTTTACCGAGGTATCAAGAAGCATGCTGTTGGCGGTCCTTAACTTATATTTTCAACCACCAAACTTTACATAAAATCCATACAAACAAAACACCAAAACTTAGAAAATAGGGATAATACTAATAATTTCCACAAGTTTTGGTGTTTACATATTTTGCAGGACATATGCATGAATACAATAGAAAATACCATCGAAATGTGCAATCCGGCAAAACATAATGCAGATCCAAGCAAGGAAATAGAAAGAAGGCCCACTTACCTGAGGATCCTGGGCCCTAAACCCACGGAGACGTGGTCCAGGCCTAGCTACAAACCGCCATGTGGAAGGCGATGGCGGGGAGGCCACACCTGGGTGCGGCCATACCCAGGGTGCGCCCGCACCACCAATGGCGCCAACCACCTCCATCTTCCACGTGGCATCTCCTGGTGGCTCCTCCATGACGGTTGCATGGGTACATGCAAGGAAACCTCCTCCAAACCGACCTCTCCATAGCTATAGATAGGAGGGGAGGGGCTCTCTCTCATACACACAACACAAGAGAAGAGTCTCATTCCTACTTAGCTTACTAGCTAGAAATAGAATAGGGAGTGAGTGAGCAAAGAGTTGGAGGAGTACCGGAGTGCCGGCTACCTCTACTACTTGGCGACCTTTGTACACTGAGTAGAAGGAGTGCTGGGGCTATCAGCTCCCTCTACACTTGTACCTCTATGAGCCGAATACTATTTGGAGTATAAGGTTCGTGTTTATCTTTGGTGGTGATTTCTAATTTAAGCTAGTTTTGTTCATTATTTTCTTGCGG
>JAHUYU010003567.1:0-19910 GCA_030439765.1 Tripidium arundinaceum | reverse complement strand
TCCGACGTCTGGAACAACCAGGCCCTGCTTGCTACCCTGGCAACATCCGGCGTTCTTTCATTCGAGCCTCAGGCCACCTAGTGGTTCCTGGACACCGGAGCTTCTTCTCACATGGCTACCAATGCTGGTAATTTTCCTTCCTCCTAACCCCTTTTCGATTCTGCTCTGATCGCTACAATGGTGCACTGCTCCCCATGACCCATCGGGCCTCCATGGCCATTGCCATGCTTCGCTCCTCTCTCCATCTAAACAACATTCTTGTTTCCCCTTCCTTAGTCAAAAACCTTAGATCTATTCGATCTCTTACTTGTGACAACAACGTTACTGTTGAGTTTGAACCCCTTGGTTTTTCCATCAAGGATATCCCAACATGGATGGTGCTCCTCCAATATAACAGCACTGGCGATCTCTACCCCTTGGCGTCCTCTCCTTCGGTCGACCTGTGGCACCTTCGGTTTGGACATCCAGGGCATCACTCACTTCATCAAACGTTGCGCCATCTTGATTTTTGCTGTTCTAAGTCTTCATCGCATACCTGTTCTACTTGTTAGCTTGGGAAGCATGTTCGTTTACCCTTTTAATCTTCAGACTCGATCAGTTATGTTCCGTTTCAACTTGTACATGCTGATGTTTGGACATCCCCAGTCACTAGCTATTCTGGGTTCCAATATTATCTTGTTCTTATTGATGATTTCACTCATTACGTTTGGACGTTCCTACTGCGATTCAAATTTGATGTGCTCGCTTTCTTACTATTGTTTCATGCCTATGTTCACACTCAGTTTCAGCTTCCCCTCATTGTGTTTTAGTCTGGCATTGGCAAAGAGTTCGACAACAACGCACTGTGAATGCACCTCGCTACTCATGGCGTTGCCTTTTGCCTATCCTGTCCCTATACCTCCTCTCGAAATGGCAAGGCAGAGTGCATTCTCCGTACTCTGAATGACTGCATTCGCAGATCTTCTTCTCCACACCGGCATGCCGCCGTCATTTTGGGTGGAGGCTCTCTCCACTACCACACATCTTCTCAATCGCCGGCCCTGCCAGGCTAGTGGTTCCCTCACTCCCTTTCAGCTCTTGCTCGGCACACCACCAACTAGTAGTCCACTGGACGCTGGACTGGACCAAGACCTCGCTTCACCATTTTTTGCCCCAAAAACCGACGACACGAGCAGCAAAAGTGGCAAAAATACCATAGAGCTAGCCGCCGCATAGCCATGCACTACTACTCACCTCACCCCGTCACCCGACCAGAGTCACCATAGCACACCCAGGCCAGCTCACATCGGCGGTTGCCGATTTGCCGTTGCCTCGCCGCTGTCTACGCGAACCATCGAGTCGTGGCCAATCACAGTCATGGGTGGGTTAGGCCTACGCGAGGTAGTAGCAGTAGCAGCGAGCGGCGCTGACAGCACTATTTTTTTAGACCTACCTATAGCCGTCGCATTGTGCTCGTGCAGCAGCAGCAGCGACGGGTGTCGCGTATTGGCCCGTCTCCATCGTGGCCTGGCCGCTACCGCCGGACCGGCCCAAAAGTGGGCGGCCCTTGTTGCTGCAGTGTAGAGAATGAGATAGAGGGCCAACAGAGATCGCATTGCCTTATCGATGGAAACATATATGCGTTACAATAGAGTGCGCACAGAGCGCGTGACTCGGGTCGTGGGCGACGTCGCAGCCGCCGCTCTGACCAGCTAACTGACTTACGCAAAACTGTGAGTTACAACACCCCCTAGAGTCCGTGGAGTCATCACAACGACGTTGGCATGACGCACAGACTGGAACGGAACGCTTCGAACGTCGAGGTTGGTAGTCCCTTCGTCATGATGTCGGCATACTGTTTGCTGGTGGGCACATGCAGAATGCACAGATCTCCCAGCTGGACGCGCTCGCCGACGAAGTGGATATCTAGCTCTATGCGCTTGGTCCGCTTGTGGTGCACCGGGTTCGCCGACATGTAGACAGCAGGGACATTGTTGCAGCAGGCAACAGTGGCCTTGTTGACACCGCAGCTGAGCTCACCGAGAAGTTGACGAAGCCATATACATTCAGCAGTAGTGTTGGTGACGGCATGGTATTCGGCTTCCGCGCTGGAGCGTGAAACCGTCGGTTGGCGCTTGGATGACCAAGAAACCAAAGCATTGCCCAAGAATACGCAGAATCCCAACGTCGAACGCCGGGTGTTCAAGCATCCTGCCCAGTCCGCGTCAGAGTACGCCGTGACGTTGGGGCGCGCCAAGGCGCACAGGCAGAGACCCAGGCTGCTCATGCTGCACACGTACCGGAGAATGCGCTTGAGAAGCATGAGGTGAGGGGTCCGCGGATCGTGCATATGTAAGCACGCCTGCTGGACTGTGAATGCCAAATCTGGTCGCGTGATGATGAGGTACTGCAGCGCCCCGGCCAAGCTCCTGTAGGTCGCCGCGTCGTCAACCTTGTCGCCGTCTGCAGAGAGTTGTCCCTTGGCGTCGATTGGAGTCGTTGCAGGCCAGCAGTTTCCCATGCCGGCACGCTCGAGGATATCCTCGGCATACCATTGTTGGGACAGGTAGAAGCCATGATCGTCGCGCTTGATGTCGATGCCGAGGAATAATCACAGCTCGCCGAGATCTTTGATGGCAAACTCAGCGCACAGACGCCCAACAATTTGTTGAAGCAAGGCCAAGCTTGAACCGGTGAGCACCATGTCATCCACATATAAGAGGAGGTAGGCAATGTCGTCACCGCGGCGAAGCACGAACAAGGATGAGTCGGACCATGTCGGAGTGAAGCCGATGGTGCTGACGAACTTGGCGAAGCGATTGAACCAAGCCCGCGAAGCCTGGCCATATAGCGACTTGTCCAGAAGGTAGATGGCGTTCGGACGTTTGGCGTCAACAAACCCGGTGGGTTGTTGGCACAAAACATGTTCCAGCAACCGGCTGTGGAGAAAGGCCTTGGAGACATCCGGTTGTCGCGTCGGTCACTTTCGGGATGCGGCGATAGTGAGTACCATCCGAATGGTGGCCGGCTTTACCACTGGCGTGAAGGTTTCACCAAAGTCCACACCGGCGCGCTGGGTGAACCCCCGCACCACCCAGTGGGCCTTGTAGCGATCGAGGGAGCCATTGGGGTGGTGTTTGTGTTTGAAGACCCACTTCCCGGAGATGATGTGAGCACCGGGAGGGCGATCGACAAGGCGCCATGTCTGATTGGATTGCAGGGCGCATGGCGGCATGCCAATTAGGATCCTAAAGCACGGCACGAGCCGAGGAAGGTAGGGGAGAGATAGCGGTGCTAGAGGTAGGTGCAACCGACAAATCTGCAGCGAGGGCGTAGCGGGGATTCGGCTTAAAGACACCTACCTGTGCGCGCGTCAACATCAGGTGAGTGGGCACGGATGGGGCAGGTAGGGAGGAGTCGGCCGCGGACACCGTGGGCAACGTCTTGGCCCCAGAGGCATTAGGCGTTGCAGCAGGGGATTCTGTGCCGGGTGGATTGGGTTGCAACACCGGCGCAGAGGACGTCGACCGAGATGCGGGTGGCGACAGAGAAGGCGGGACAGCCGAACCGGGCTGTTGAAGGACAACAACTTCAGTTGTCGGACCATGAGCAGTAGCATGAGAAGAAGAAGGGGATGCTATCGATGCTGAATGAAAAGGAAACTGGTGCTCATCAAAGACAACGTGCAGAGAAGTAATCACCCGCCATGTTTGGAGATCAAAGCAACAGTAGCCACGATGGTCGGTGGGATAGCCAAGAAGCACACACGCGATGGAGCGAGCACTGAGTTTGTTGGGCGCGACGGCTGCTTGGTTGGGGTAGCAGAGACAGCCAAACACCCTGAGATGGTCATAGGTAGGTGGTGTGCCGAGCAAGAGCTGAAAGGGAGTGAGGGAACCACTAGCCTGGCAGGGCGGCGATTGAGAAGATGTGTGGTAGTGGAGAGAGCCTCCACCCAAAATGACGGCGGCATGCCGGTGTGGAGAAGAAGATCTGCGAATGCAGTCATTCAGAGTACGGAGAATGCACTCTGCCTTGCCATTTCGAGAGGAGGTATAGGGACAGGATAGGCAAAAGGCAACGCCATGAGTAGCGAGGTGCATTCACAGTGCGTTGTTGTCGAACTCTTTGCCAATGCCAGACTAAAACACAATGAGGGGAAGCTGAAACTGAGTGTGAACATAGGCATGAAACAATAGTAAGAAAGCGAGCACATCAAATTTGAATCGCAGTAGGAACGTCCAAACGTAATGAGTGAAATCATCAATAAGAACAAGATAATATTGGAACCCAGAATAGCTAGTGACTGGGGATGTCCAAACATCAGCATGTACAAGTTGAAACGGAACATAACTGATCGAGTCTGAAGATTAAAAGGGTAAACGAACATGCTTCCCAAGCTAACAAGTAGAACAGGTATGCGATGAAGACTTAGAACAGCAAAAATCAAGATGGCGCAACGTTTGATGAAGTGAGTGATGCCCTGGATGTCCAAACCGAAGGTGCCACAGGTCGACCGAAGGAGAGGACGCCAAGGGGTAGAGATCGCCAGTGCTGTTATATTGGAGGAGCACCATCCATGTTGGGATATCCTTGATGGAAAAACCAAGGGGTTCAAACTCAACAGTAACGTTGTTGTCACAAGTAAGAGATCGAATAGATCTAAGGTTTTTGACTAAGGAAGGGGAAACAAGAATGTTGTTTAGATGGAGAGAGGAGCGAAGCATGGCAATGGCCATGGAGGCCCGATGGGTCATGGGGAGCAGTGCACCATTGTAGCGATCAGAGCAGAATCGAAAAGGGGTTAGGAGGAAGGAAAATTACCAGCATTGGTAGCCATGTGAGAAGAAGCTCCGGTGTCCAGGAACCACTAGGTGGCCTGAGGCTCGAATGAAAGAACGCCGGATGTTGCCAGGGTAGCAAGCAGGGCCTGGTTGTTCCAGACGTCGGACGAGGAAGACTACGGTGGGACAGCACCGCCTGGAGCCAGAGCCAGGGAGCCGGCGAAGTAGGCCTGATGGGGTGGAGCACCACGGCGCTAGTCGAGAACGCTGGCGCCGGGAACGCAAAACGGCATCGGCCATGCTTGCACCACGCCAGTCCGTGGGTTGAGACCAGGCGTCCAACCTATGTGCTGAGGTCAGGGCGCGTAGGAGGTGGAACCGCCGGGACCGAAACCGCATCCACGATTGCCCTTCTTCTTGGAGGTGCGGTTAGGGTCGGAACGTGCAGGAGCACTGTGGCCAGCTGGAGGAGGCCTGGGAGTGGAGGTAGTGGAGCCAGATCTGGGACCGCCATCACCAGCCGGAGGTGCACGGGATTTGCCGGTGGCTAGGAGAGCCTGGTGCTGGGCGGCCTTGGCCTGCTTGCGGTCATAGTGCTCCTCCAGGAGCAGATAAGATCACGCTGAAAGGAAGGTGTGAGGCAGGTTCTTGGCAGTGATGACGGGGACGGCGTGCCGATACTGGGAGCTGAGCTCGGAGAGCATGTTGAGGACCTGGCTGGTCTCACGGACCGGCTGGCCGATGTTGCGCAAGGCGTCGGCAAGCTTCTTGAGCCGGCCGATGTACTGCGTGATGTCCATGTCGCCCTGGACAAGACTCCGGAACTCGGCCTCCAGATAGACGGCGCAGTGAAGCTCGTTGTCCCGGAACTAATCGTGGATGACGTTCCAGATGACATATGCCATGGCCTTCGGGGCGCGGACGATGGCATGGACGTCCTTGGACACAGAATTGTAGAGCCAGCTAAGAAGACACTGATGAATCATGGTCCACTCAGGATAACGGCGATTGGCAGCGGTTGGCGGGGGAGAGAGATGCGAGCCGAGGCCAAATTTGCCGATGAAGGCATCGAAGAAGCAGCGCCATTCGGTGTAATTGGACTCGGCGATGTCCAGCTCGATTGGAACATGAGATTTGATGTTGAATGTTTGGAGGACGGCCACCGGCGGCGGAGCGACGATGGGCGGGCTATTGTCGACAGACGATGCGGAAGACTCGGAACCGGCGTCTAATGTGGGGTTATCAAAGAGGGGATTCTCCTCCAGATTCATGAAGCCAGGACGGTGGGCAGCGAAGGAGGGACGAGTGGTGGAAGAAGGAGGCGCCAATTGCAGGCGAGCGGCGGATGCGGAAGAGGAGAAACGAGCGCCGATCGGAGGGAAATGGCGGTTGCACGAGAGGACAGGATCAAGCTGCGCAAGCCGATACCATGTAGAGAATGAGATAGAGGACCAACGGAGATTGCATTGCCTCATTGATGGAAATATATAAGCATTACAACAAAGTGCGCACGAAGCGCACGACTCGGGTCGTGGGCGATGTCACGGCCGCCGCTCTGACCTGCTAACTGACTTACGCAAAACTATGAGTTACAACACGCAACCCGCCCCACGCGCTGTCCTCCTCCCCGGTAGGGGTGAAAATTCCAACCGTATTCAAGACCGAATCTATTTAGAGGAGTTCAGATCTGTCCGTATCCGAGTCCGGATATTCAATATCCGATACCGTATCTATATCCGAATACTCAAATTGCATATTTATGATGTCGATATCCAATCGTATTCTATCCGACATAGCTAACACTATCCATATTCGAATCTAAATCGAAACATAAATATAAAAACAAATGTAATAGCTGACACTATCCATATTCGAATCCAAATCGAAACATAAATATAAAACGTAATACCAGTGATAACGGTCCATGTCCATATCCAAACGGTTTACATCCCTACTCCCCGGACCGCACAAACAGACCGAGCCAGGCGACCCATTGCTGCCCCTTCCCCGTTTTGCCCAAACATTTCGTTTCGTCCAGGAGACGCCCCATCCCCCCGCAGCCGCAGCTTTCGTCACGCGCTTAAAAAAGCAACAAAAAAAGACCAGCCGTATACTCCAAACGATCTGAAATGTCCAATGCTTGGGCACCAGCACCACTGTGCAAATTTGAAATAATAAAATCAAGTCCACAAACAAATTCGATACAGAAATTGACAACAACGAATCTAGTGAGATTTTTAAATATACTACTCTACTACTCCAGTATAGGACTAGTTTATTATAGATACTGTATATTGATAGAGAAAAAAAAAGATAATAGCTGCTGCCTGCCAACATCGTGCCAGGCCATGCAAAATATGTGGTGAAAACCACCTATTTGGTGGAAATATGGAAACCAATTCAGAAAACATAGTTCGATCATTAAAAAAATTTCAAACTTGGCATATCCATAGTGCATGCGAATATATACTCACACAAAAAAGTTGAGATGCAAACTCACATTTGAAAAATTCATATGAAAATGATAACTTTATGTTCATGTGTACTAAAAGACGAAGCGCACATGAACCTTGTATTTATCATTTTCGTATGAAATTTTTATATAAATTTTTCAAATGCGAGTTTGTCTCTTAACTTTTTCGTGTGAGTATATATTTGCATGTACTATGAATATGCCAAGTTTAAAAAAAATTTAAATAACCAAAATATATTTTTTAAATTGATTTTGATGTTTGCACGTAGGAGGTGGTTTTCACCGCATATAAATTTTGTCGGCCGGCTACGAGGCATTGAGGCTGCTGTGAGAGAGCAGCCGGTTTCGACCGTACGAGGAAGGACCCTGGCCCTGTCGGCGGGGCCCATGCGATGAGAGATGCGGTGGGGCCCTGCGGGCCCGGGCACGGGGCATCGGCCAATGGCTGTTCGACAGCGGTGGCTCGGAAACCATCCCGGTTTCGCGATACCGCCTCCTCCCCCTCCGATCCGTCGCGGCAGCGCGCATCACCACTTTAAATCCGCCCCTCCCGGCGCCTCCCTCCTCCCGGCCGGGGTCCCCTCACCTCCTCTCCCTCTCTCTCTCTCTCTCTCCACCGCCGCAGCTAGCTGTGACGTCATGCACTCGCCGGCGCCATAGCGCCAGCGCCTACTATCTACAATTAGCCAGCCGTAGGCTTACTTACCTATCCTGTCAATCAAGCCTCTCGTAAGGAACAAGGAAGGTAGCTAGCTAGTTTTATAGCTGCTGTCGTCGTCGGCGGCCGCGGGTGCCTGTTCTTAGAGGATAGGATAGGTTAGCAGAGAGGGTCAGCTAGGATTTTGGTTGAGATCAGGAGGGGGAGAGAAGGCGGCGGCGATGGGGCGGATTTAAAGTGGTGATGCGCGCTGCCGCGACGGATCGGAGGGGGAGGAGGCGGTATCGCGAACCGGGATGGTTTCCGAGCCACCGCTGTCGAACAGCCATTGGCCGATGCCCCGTGCCCGGGCCCGCAGGGCCCCACCGCATCTCTCATCGCATGGGCCCCGCCGACAGGGCCAGGGTCCTTCCTCGTACGGTCGAAACCGGCTGCTCTCTCACAGCAGCCTCAATGCCTCGTAGCCGGCCGACAAAATTTATATGCGGTGAAAACCACCTCCTACGTGCAAACATCAAAATCAATTTAAAAAATATATTTTGGTTATTTAAATTTTTTTTAAACTTGGCATATTCATAGTACATGCAAATATATACTCACACGAAAAAGTTAAGAGACAAACTCGCATTTGAAAAATTTATATAAAAATTTCATACGAAAATGATAAATACAAGGTTCATGTGCGCTTCGTCTTTTAGTACACATGAACATAAAGTTATCATTTTCATATGAATTTTTCAAATGTGAGTTTGCATCTCAACTTTTTTGTGTGAGTATATATTCGCATGCACTATGGATATGCCAAGTTTGAAATTTTTTTAATGATCGAACTATGTTTTCTGAATTGGTTTCCATATTTCCACCAAATAGGTGGTTTTCACCACATATTTTGCATGGCCTGGCACGATGTTGGCAGGCAGCAGCTATTATCTTTTTTTTTCTCTATCAATATACAGTATCTATAATAAACTAGTCCTATACTGGAGTAGTAGAGTAGTATATTTAAAAATCTCACTAGATTCGTTGTTGTCAATTTCTGTATCGAATTTGTTTGTGGACTTGATTTTATTATTTCAAATTTGCACAGTGGTGCTGGTGCCCAAGCATTGGACATTTCAGATCGTTTGGAGTATACGGCTGGTCTTTTTTTGTTGCTTTTTTAAGCGCGTGACGAAAGCTGCGGCTGCGGGGGGATGGGGCGTCTCCTGGACGAAACGAAATGTTTGGGCAAAACGGGGAAGGGGCAGCAATGGGTCGCCTGGCTCGGTCTGTTTGTGCGGTCCGGGGAGTAGGGATGTAAACCGTTTGGATATGGACATGGACCGTTATCACTGGTATTACGTTTTTATATTTATGTTTCGATTTGGATTCGAATATGGATAGTGTCAGCTATTACATTTGTTTTTATATTTATGTTTCGATTTAGATTCGAATATGGATAGTGTTAGCTATGTCGGATAGAATACGATTGGATATCGACATCATAAATATGCAATTTGAGTATTCGGATATAGATACGGTATCGGATATTGAATATCCGGACTCGGATACGGACAGATCTGAACTCCTCTAAATAGATTCGGTCTTGAATACGGTTGGAATTTTCACCCCTACCGGGGAGGAGGACAGCGCGTGGGGCGGGTTGCGTGTTGTAACTCATAGTTTTGCGTAAGTCAGTTAGCAGGTCAGAGCGGCGGCCGTGACATCGCCCACGACCCGAGTCGTGCGCTTCGTGCGCACTTTGTTGTAATGCTTATATATTTCCATCAATGAGGCAATGCAATCTCCGTTGGTCCTCTATCTCATTCTCTACATGGTATCGGCTTGCGCAGCTTGATCCTGTCCTCTCGTGCAACCGCCATTTCCCTCCGATCGGCGCTCGTTTCTCCTCTTCCGCATCCGCCGCTCGCCTGCAATTGGCGCCTCCTTCTTCCACCACTCGTCCCTCCTTCGCTGCCCACCGTCCTGGCTTCATGAATCTGGAGGAGAATCCCCTCTTTGATAACCCCACATTAGACGCCGGTTCCGAGTCTTCCGCATCGTCTGTCGACAATAGCCCGCCCATCGTCGCTCCGCCGCCGGTGGCCGTCCTCCAAACATTCAACATCAAATCTCATGTTCCAATCGAGCTGGACATCGCCGAGTCCAATTACACCGAATGGCGCTGCTTCTTCGATGCCTTCATCGGCAAATTTGGCCTCGGCTCGCATCTCTCTCCCCCGCCAACCGCTGCCAATCGCCGTTATCCTGAGTGGACCATGATTCATCAGTGTCTTCTTAGCTGGCTCTACAATTCTGTGTCCAAGGACGTCCATGCCATCGTCCGCGCCCCGAAGGCCATGGCATATGTCATCTGGAACGTCATCCACGATTAGTTCCGGGACAACGAGCTTCACTGCGCCGTCTATCTGGAGGCCGAGTTCCGGAGTCTTGTCCAGGGCGACATGGACATCACGCAGTACATCGGCCGGCTCAAGAAGCTTGCCGACGCCTTGCGCAACATCGGCCAGCCGGTCCGTGAGACCAGCCAGGTCCTCAACATGCTCTCCGAGCTCAGCTCCCAGTATCGGCACGCCGTCCCCGTCATCACTGCCAAGAACCTGCCTCACACCTTCCTTTCAGCGTGATCTTATCTGCTCCTGGAGGAGCACTATGACCGCAAGCAGGCCAAGGCCGCCCAGCACCAGGCTCTCCTAGCCACCGGCAAATCCCGTGCACCTCCGGCTGGTGATGGCGGTCCCAGATCTGGCTCCACTACCTCCACTCCCAGGCCTCCTCCAGCTGGCCACAGTGCTCCTGCACGTTCCGACCCTAACCGCACCTCCAAGAAGAAGGGCAATCGTGGATGCGGTTTCGGTCCCGGCGGTTCCACCTCCTACGCGCCCTGACCTCAGCACATAGGTTGGACGCCTGGTCTCAACCCACGGACTGGCGTGGTGCAAGCATGGCCGATGCCGTTTTGCGTTCCCGGCGCCAGCGTTCTCGACTAGCGCCGTGGTGCTCCACCCCATCAGGCCTACTTCGCCGGCTCCCTGGCTCTGGCTCCAGGCGGTGCTGTCCCACCGTAGTCTTCCTCGTCCGACGTCTGGAACAACCAGGCCCTGCTTGCTACCCTGGCAACATCCGGCGTTCTTTCATTCGAGCCTCAGGCCACCTAGTGGTTCCTGGACACCGGAGCTTCTTCTCACATGGCTACCAATGCTGGTAATTTTCCTTCCTCCTAACCCCTTTTCGATTCTGCTCTGATCGCTACAATGGTGCACTGCTCCCCATGACCCATCGGGCCTCCATGGCCATTGCCATGCTTCGCTCCTCTCTCCATCTAAACAACATTCTTGTTTCCCCTTCCTTAGTCAAAAACCTTAGATCTATTCGATCTCTTACTTGTGACAACAACGTTACTGTTGAGTTTGAACCCCTTGGTTTTTCCATCAAGGATATCCCAACATGGATGGTGCTCCTCCAATATAACAGCACTGGCGATCTCTACCCCTTGGCGTCCTCTCCTTCGGTCGACCTGTGGCACCTTCGGTTTGGACATCCAGGGCATCACTCACTTCATCAAACGTTGCGCCATCTTGATTTTTGCTGTTCTAAGTCTTCATCGCATACCTGTTCTACTTGTTAGCTTGGGAAGCATGTTCGTTTACCCTTTTAATCTTCAGACTCGATCAGTTATGTTCCGTTTCAACTTGTACATGCTGATGTTTGGACATCCCCAGTCACTAGCTATTCTGGGTTCCAATATTATCTTGTTCTTATTGATGATTTCACTCATTACGTTTGGACGTTCCTACTGCGATTCAAATTTGATGTGCTCGCTTTCTTACTATTGTTTCATGCCTATGTTCACACTCAGTTTCAGCTTCCCCTCATTGTGTTTTAGTCTGGCATTGGCAAAGAGTTCGACAACAACGCACTGTGAATGCACCTCGCTACTCATGGCGTTGCCTTTTGCCTATCCTGTCCCTATACCTCCTCTCGAAATGGCAAGGCAGAGTGCATTCTCCGTACTCTGAATGACTGCATTCGCAGATCTTCTTCTCCACACCGGCATGCCGCCGTCATTTTGGGTGGAGGTATAGGGACAGGATAGGCAAAAGGCAACGCCATGAGTAGCGAGGTGCATTCACAGTGCGTTGTTGTCGAACTCTTTGCCAATGCCAGACTAAAACACAATGAGGGGAAGCTGAAACTGAGTGTGAACATAGGCATGAAACAATAGTAAGAAAGCGAGCACATCAAATTTGAATCGCAGTAGGAACGTCCAAACGTAATGAGTGAAATCATCAATAAGAACAAGATAATATTGGAACCCAGAATAGCTAGTGACTGGGGATGTCCAAACATCAGCATGTACAAGTTGAAACGGAACATAACTGATCGAGTCTGAAGATTAAAAGGGTAAACGAACATGCTTCCCAAGCTAACAAGTAGAACAGGTATGCGATGAAGACTTAGAACAGCAAAAATCAAGATGGCGCAACGTTTGATGAAGTGAGTGATGCCCTGGATGTCCAAACCGAAGGTGCCACAGGTCGACCGAAGGAGAGGACGCCAAGGGGTAGAGATCGCCAGTGCTGTTATATTGGAGGAGCACCATCCATGTTGGGATATCCTTGATGGAAAAACCAAGGGGTTCAAACTCAACAGTAACGTTGTTGTCACAAGTAAGAGATCGAATAGATCTAAGGTTTTTGACTAAGGAAGGGGAAACAAGAATGTTGTTTAGATGGAGAGAGGAGCGAAGCATGGCAATGGCCATGGAGGCCCGATGGGTCATGGGGAGCAGTGCACCATTGTAGCGATCAGAGCAGAATCGAAAAGGGGTTAGGAGGAAGGAAAATTACCAGCATTGGTAGCCATGTGAGAAGAAGCTCCGGTGTCCAGGAACCACTAGGTGGCCTGAGGCTCGAATGAAAGAACGCCGGATGTTGCCAGGGTAGCAAGCAGGGCCTGGTTGTTCCAGACGTCGGACGAGGAAGACTACGGTGGGACAGCACCGCCTGGAGCCAGAGCCAGGGAGCCGGCGAAGTAGGCCTGATGGGGTGGAGCACCACGGCGCTAGTCGAGAACGCTGGCGCCGGGAACGCAAAACGGCATCGGCCATGCTTGCACCACGCCAGTCCGTGGGTTGAGACCAGGCGTCCAACCTATGTGCTGAGGTCAGGGCGCGTAGGAGGTGGAACCGCCGGGACCGAAACCGCATCCACGATTGCCCTTCTTCTTGGAGGTGCGGTTAGGGTCGGAACGTGCAGGAGCACTGTGGCCAGCTGGAGGAGGCCTGGGAGTGGAGGTAGTGGAGCCAGATCTGGGACCGCCATCACCAGCCGGAGGTGCACGGGATTTGCCGGTGGCTAGGAGAGCCTGGTGCTGGGCGGCCTTGGCCTGCTTGCGGTCATAGTGCTCCTCCAGGAGCAGATAAGATCACGCTGAAAGGAAGGTGTGAGGCAGGTTCTTGGCAGTGATGACGGGGACGGCGTGCCGATACTGGGAGCTGAGCTCGGAGAGCATGTTGAGGACCTGGCTGGTCTCACGGACCGGCTGGCCGATGTTGCGCAAGGCGTCGGCAAGCTTCTTGAGCCGGCCGATGTACTGCGTGATGTCCATGTCGCCCTGGACAAGACTCCGGAACTCGGCCTCCAGATAGACGGCGCAGTGAAGCTCGTTGTCCCGGAACTAATCGTGGATGACGTTCCAGATGACATATGCCATGGCCTTCGGGGCGCGGACGATGGCATGGACGTCCTTGGACACAGAATTGTAGAGCCAGCTAAGAAGACACTGATGAATCATGGTCCACTCAGGATAACGGCGATTGGCAGCGGTTGGCGGGGGAGAGAGATGCGAGCCGAGGCCAAATTTGCCGATGAAGGCATCGAAGAAGCAGCGCCATTCGGTGTAATTGGACTCGGCGATGTCCAGCTCGATTGGAACATGAGATTTGATGTTGAATGTTTGGAGGACGGCCACCGGCGGCGGAGCGACGATGGGCGGGCTATTGTCGACAGACGATGCGGAAGACTCGGAACCGGCGTCTAATGTGGGGTTATCAAAGAGGGGATTCTCCTCCAGATTCATGAAGCCAGGACGGTGGGCAGCGAAGGAGGGACGAGTGGTGGAAGAAGGAGGCGCCAATTGCAGGCGAGCGGCGGATGCGGAAGAGGAGAAACGAGCGCCGATCGGAGGGAAATGGCGGTTGCACGAGAGGACAGGATCAAGCTGCGCAAGCCGATACCATGTAGAGAATGAGATAGAGGACCAACGGAGATTGCATTGCCTCATTGATGGAAATATATAAGCATTACAACAAAGTGCGCACGAAGCGCACGACTCGGGTCGTGGGCGATGTCACGGCCGCCGCTCTGACCTGCTAACTGACTTACGCAAAACTATGAGTTACAACACGCAACCCGCCCCACGCGCTGTCCTCCTCCCCGGTAGGGGTGAAAATTCCAACCGTATTCAAGACCGAATCTATTTAGAGGAGTTCAGATCTGTCCGTATCCGAGTCCGGATATTCAATATCCGATACCGTATCTATATCCGAATACTCAAATTGCATATTTATGATGTCGATATCCAATCGTATTCTATCCGACATAGCTAACACTATCCATATTCGAATCTAAATCGAAACATAAATATAAAAACAAATGTAATAGCTGACACTATCCATATTCGAATCCAAATCGAAACATAAATATAAAAACGTAATACCAGTGATAACGGTCCATGTCCATATCCAAACGGTTTACATCCCTACTCCCCGGACCGCACAAACAGACCGAGCCAGGCGACCCATTGCTGCCCCTTCCCCGTTTTGCCCAAACATTTCGTTTCGTCCAGGAGACGCCCCATCCCCCCGCAGCCGCAGCTTTCGTCACGCGCTTAAAAAAGCAACAAAAAAAGACCAGCCGTATACTCCAAACGATCTGAAATGTCCAATGCTTGGGCTGTTTGTGCGGGTCCGGGGAGTAGGGATGTAAACCGTTTGGATATGGACATGGACCGTTATCACTGGTATTACGTTTTTATATTTATGTTTCGATTTGGATTCGAATATGGATAGTGTCAGCTATTACATTTGTTTTTATATTTATGTTTCGATTTAGATTCGAATATGGATAGTGTTAGCTATGTCGGATAGAATACGATTGGATATCGACATCATAAATATGCAATTTGAGTATTCGGATATAGATACGGTATCGGATATTGAATATCCGGACTCGGATACGGACAGATCTGAACTCCTCTAAATAGATTCGGTCTTGAATACGGTTGGAATTTTCACCCCTACCGGGGAGGAGGACAGCGCGTGGGGCGGGTTGCGTGTTGTAACTCATAGTTTTGCGTAAGTCAGTTAGCAGGTCAGAGCGGCGGCCGTGACATCGCCCACGACCCGAGTCGTGCGCTTCGTGCGCACTTTGTTGTAATGCTTATATATTTCCATCAATGAGGCAATGCAATCTCCGTTGGTCCTCTATCTCATTCTCTACATGGTATCGGCTTGCGCAGCTTGATCCTGTCCTCTCGTGCAACCGCCATTTCCCTCCGATCGGCGCTCGTTTCTCCTCTTCCGCATCCGCCGCTCGCCTGCAATTGGCGCCTCCTTCTTCCACCACTCGTCCCTCCTTCGCTGCCCACCGTCCTGGCTTCATGAATCTGGAGGAGAATCCCCTCTTTGATAACCCCACATTAGACGCCGGTTCCGAGTCTTCCGCATCGTCTGTCGACAATAGCCCGCCCATCGTCGCTCCGCCGCCGGTGGCCGTCCTCCAAACATTCAACATCAAATCTCATGTTCCAATCGAGCTGGACATCGCCGAGTCCAATTACACCGAATGGCGCTGCTTCTTCGATGCCTTCATCGGCAAATTTGGCCTCGGCTCGCATCTCTCTCCCCCGCCAACCGCTGCCAATCGCCGTTATCCTGAGTGGACCATGATTCATCAGTGTCTTCTTAGCTGGCTCTACAATTCTGTGTCCAAGGACGTCCATGCCATCGTCCGCGCCCCGAAGGCCATGGCATATGTCATCTGGAACGTCATCCACGATTAGTTCCGGGACAACGAGCTTCACTGCGCCGTCTATCTGGAGGCCGAGTTCCGGAGTCTTGTCCAGGGCGACATGGACATCACGCAGTACATCGGCCGGCTCAAGAAGCTTGCCGACGCCTTGCGCAACATCGGCCAGCCGGTCCGTGAGACCAGCCAGGTCCTCAACATGCTCTCCGAGCTCAGCTCCCAGTATCGGCACGCCGTCCCCGTCATCACTGCCAAGAACCTGCCTCACACCTTCCTTTCAGCGTGATCTTATCTGCTCCTGGAGGAGCACTATGACCGCAAGCAGGCCAAGGCCGCCCAGCACCAGGCTCTCCTAGCCACCGGCAAATCCCGTGCACCTCCGGCTGGTGATGGCGGTCCCAGATCTGGCTCCACTACCTCCACTCCCAGGCCTCCTCCAGCTGGCCACAGTGCTCCTGCACGTTCCGACCCTAACCGCACCTCCAAGAAGAAGGGCAATCGTGGATGCGGTTTCGGTCCCGGCGGTTCCACCTCCTACGCGCCCTGACCTCAGCACATAGGTTGGACGCCTGGTCTCAACCCACGGACTGGCGTGGTGCAAGCATGGCCGATGCCGTTTTGCGTTCCCGGCGCCAGCGTTCTCGACTAGCGCCGTGGTGCTCCACCCCATCAGGCCTACTTCGCCGGCTCCCTGGCTCTGGCTCCAGGCGGTGCTGTCCCACCGTAGTCTTCCTCGTCCGACGTCTGGAACAACCAGGCCCTGCTTGCTACCCTGGCAACATCCGGCGTTCTTTCATTCGAGCCTCAGGCCACCTAGTGGTTCCTGGACACCGGAGCTTCTTCTCACATGGCTACCAATGCTGGTAATTTTCCTTCCTCCTAACCCCTTTTCGATTCTGCTCTGATCGCTACAATGGTGCACTGCTCCCCATGACCCATCGGGCCTCCATGGCCATTGCCATGCTTCGCTCCTCTCTCCATCTAAACAACATTCTTGTTTCCCCTTCCTTAGTCAAAAACCTTAGATCTATTCGATCTCTTACTTGTGACAACAACGTTACTGTTGAGTTTGAACCCCTTGGTTTTTCCATCAAGGATATCCCAACATGGATGGTGCTCCTCCAATATAACAGCACTGGCGATCTCTACCCCTTGGCGTCCTCTCCTTCGGTCGACCTGTGGCACCTTCGGTTTGGACATCCAGGGCATCACTCACTTCATCAAACGTTGCGCCATCTTGATTTTTGCTGTTCTAAGTCTTCATCGCATACCTGTTCTACTTGTTAGCTTGGGAAGCATGTTCGTTTACCCTTTTAATCTTCAGACTCGATCAGTTATGTTCCGTTTCAACTTGTACATGCTGATGTTTGGACATCCCCAGTCACTAGCTATTCTGGGTTCCAATATTATCTTGTTCTTATTGATGATTTCACTCATTACGTTTGGACGTTCCTACTGCGATTCAAATTTGATGTGCTCGCTTTCTTACTATTGTTTCATGCCTATGTTCACACTCAGTTTCAGCTTCCCCTCATTGTGTTTTAGTCTGGCATTGGCAAAGAGTTCGACAACAACGCACTGTGAATGCACCTCGCTACTCATGGCGTTGCCTTTTGCCTATCCTGTCCCTATACCTCCACCCAAAATGACGGCGGCATGCCGGTGTGGAGAAGAAGATCTGCGAATGCAGTCATTCAGAGTACGGAGAATGCACTCTGCCTTGCCATTTCGAGAGGAGGTATAGGGACAGGATAGGCAAAAGGCAACGCCATGAGTAGCGAGGTGCATTCACAGTGCGTTGTTGTCGAACTCTTTGCCAATGCCAGACTAAAACACAATGAGGGGAAGCTGAAACTGAGTGTGAACATAGGCATGAAACAATAGTAAGAAAGCGAGCACATCAAATTTGAATCGCAGTAGGAACGTCCAAACGTAATGAGTGAAATCATCAATAAGAACAAGATAATATTGGAACCCAGAATAGCTAGTGACTGGGGATGTCCAAACATCAGCATGTACAAGTTGAAACGGAACATAACTGATCGAGTCTGAAGATTAAAAGGGTAAACGAACATGCTTCCCAAGCTAACAAGTAGAACAGGTATGCGATGAAGACTTAGAACAGCAAAAATCAAGATGGCGCAACGTTTGATGAAGTGAGTGATGCCCTGGATGTCCAAACCGAAGGTGCCACAGGTCGACCGAAGGAGAGGACGCCAAGGGGTAGAGATCGCCAGTGCTGTTATATTGGAGGAGCACCATCCATGTTGGGATATCCTTGATGGAAAAACCAAGGGGTTCAAACTCAACAGTAACGTTGTTGTCACAAGTAAGAGATCGAATAGATCTAAGGTTTTTGACTAAGGAAGGGGAAACAAGAATGTTGTTTAGATGGAGAGAGGAGCGAAGCATGGCAATGGCCATGGAGGCCCGATGGGTCATGGGGAGCAGTGCACCATTGTAGCGATCAGAGCAGAATCGAAAAGGGGTTAGGAGGAAGGAAAATTACCAGCATTGGTAGCCATGTGAGAAGAAGCTCCGGTGTCCAGGAACCACTAGGTGGCCTGAGGCTCGAATGAAAGAACGCCGGATGTTGCCAGGGTAGCAAGCAGGGCCTGGTTGTTCCAGACGTCGGACGAGGAAGACTACGGTGGGACAGCACCGCCTGGAGCCAGAGCCAGGGAGCCGGCGAAGTAGGCCTGATGGGGTGGAGCACCACGGCGCTAGTCGAGAACGCTGGCGCCGGGAACGCAAAACGGCATCGGCCATGCTTGCACCACGCCAGTCCGTGGGTTGAGACCAGGCGTCCAACCTATGTGCTGAGGTCAGGGCGCGTAGGAGGTGGAACCGCCGGGACCGAAACCGCATCCACGATTGCCCTTCTTCTTGGAGGTGCGGTTAGGGTCGGAACGTGCAGGAGCACTGTGGCCAGCTGGAGGAGGCCTGGGAGTGGAGGTAGTGGAGCCAGATCTGGGACCGCCATCACCAGCCGGAGGTGCACGGGATTTGCCGGTGGCTAGGAGAGCCTGGTGCTGGGCGGCCTTGGCCTGCTTGCGGTCATAGTGCTCCTCCAGGAGCAGATAAGATCACGCTGAAAGGAAGGTGTGAGGCAGGTTCTTGGCAGTGATGACGGGGGACGGCGTGCCGATACTGGGAGCTGAGCTCGGAGAGCATGTTGAGGACCTGGCTGGTCTCACGGACCGGCTGGCCGATGTTGCGCAAGGCGTCGGCAAGCTTCTTGAGCCGGCCGATGTACTGCGTGATGTCCATGTCGCCCTGGACAAGACTCCGGAACTCGGCCTCCAGATAGACGGCGCAGTGAAGCTCGTTGTCCCGGAACTAATCGTGGATGACGTTCCAGATGACATATGCCATGGCCTTCGGGGCGCGGACGATGGCATGGACGTCCTTGGACACAGAATTGTAGAGCCAGCTAAGAAGACACTGATGAATCATGGTCCACTCAGGATAACGGCGATTGGCAGCGGTTGGCGGGGGAGAGAGATGCGAGCCGAGGCCAAATTTGCCGATGAAGGCATCGAAGAAGCAGCGCCATTCGGTGTAATTGGACTCGGCGATGTCCAGCTCGATTGGAACATGAGATTTGATGTTGAATGTTTGGAGGACGGCCACCGGCGGCGGAGCGACGATGGGCGGGCTATTGTCGACAGACGATGCGGAAGACTCGGAACCGGCGTCTAATGTGGGGTTATCAAAGAGGGGATTCTCCTCCAGATTCATGAAGCCAGGACGGTGGGCAGCGAAGGAGGGACGAGTGGTGGAAGAAGGAGGCGCCAATTGCAGGCGAGCGGCGGATGCGGAAGAGGAGAAACGAGCGCCGATCGGAGGGAAATGGCGGTTGCACGAGAGGACAGGATCAAGCTGCGCAAGCCGATACCATGTAGAGAATGAGATAGAGGACCAACGGAGATTGCATTGCCTCATTGATGGAAATATATAAGCATTACAACAAAGTGCGCACACGT
>JAHUYU010001586.1:0-19318 GCA_030439765.1 Tripidium arundinaceum | reverse complement strand
TTATTGTTATCAAACACAAAACAGGGAAAAGATTCAATAAATTCAACCCACTTAGCATGTCTACGATTCAGATTATTTGTGAACGTAGATATTTAAGCGATTCATGATCCGAATGGATAACAAATTCTTTAGGCCACAAATAATGACGCACGTCTCTAAAGAACGTACAAGAGCATTCAATTCTTTATCTTACGTAGAGTAATTCAAAACAGGGCCAAGGCAATTTTTCGCTATAATATGCAATGGGCTTACCGTCTTGCATCAACACACCTCCAATGCCAACTCCACTAGCATCACACTCCAGCTCAAATGTCTTACCAAAGTTTGGAAGTTGTAGCAATGGCGCGTGTGTAAGCTTGTCCTTCAAAGCGTCGAAGGACTCCTCTTGTGCCTTACCCCCAAGAACACCACTCCTTTCTTTGTCAACCTCATGTAGAGGGGCAGCAATGGTGCTAAAATCCTTGACGAAGCGGCGGTAAAATCCTGCAAGACCAAGAAAACTCCTCACCTGTGTGATGGATTGGGGAACCAGCCCAGCTCTTTATGGCTTCAATTTTTGTCTCATCCACCTCAATTCCCTGTGGAGTAACAACATAGCCAAGAAAAGAGACTCGATCCGTGCAAAAGATGGCACTTCTCAAGATTACCAAATAAACGTGCATCGCGTAAAGCATTAAAAACAACACGTAAATGATCCATATGTTCATCCAAAGACTTGTTGTAAATCAAGATATCATCAAAGTAAACTACCACAAATCGACCAATGAAAGCTCTTAAAACCTCATTCATTAAACGCATGAAAGTACTAGGTGCATTAGTTAAACCAAAAGGCATTACTAACCACTCATACAACCCGAATTTGGTTTTGAAAGCTGTTTTCCATTCATCTCCAAGTTTCATTCTAATTTGATGGTAGCCACTTACGCAAGTCAATTTTTGTGAAAATTACAGAGCCACACAACTCATCAAGCATGTCATCAAGCCTAGGAATAGGGTGACGATATCTAATAGTAATATTATTAATGGCTCTACAATCAACACACATCCGCCAAGAACCATCTTTCTTAGGAACCAAAATCACAGGAACAGCACAAGGACTAAGGCTTTCACGTACGTACCCTCGGTCAAAAGCTCTTGGACTTGTCGCTGAATTTCCTTAGTCTCCTCGGGGGTTGGTTCGATAAGCAGCACGGTTTGGCATGTCGCTCCCGGAATCAAATCAATTTGATGCTCTATTCCTCTCATAGGTGGCAGCCCGGAGGAATCTCAGCTGGAAAAATGTCCTCGTACTCCTGCAAAAGGTTAGTGACAACAGGAGGTATCTCGCTAACATCATCATCTAGCGAAAACAAAGCTCGTTTGCAACCAAAGTATAGCATATTCATCATCAGAAATTTCAGCAAGGTCACTTTTCTTGCAAGCATAACAGTACCCTTCAATTTAATTCCATGGTCCTTAGAAATAGGTGTCGTCTTATCCTTTTTAGGTGGGGTAAATAGAATTAGCAACTTGCTGATTTTCAGATTGAACATCTTGCAAACTAGCAGCTCGTTCTTTATCAGCTTTTACAATTTCAGCCGGGGTCATAGGAACCAAAGTAATTTTCTTTCCTTTATGCACAAAAGTATATGTATTACTTATACCATGGTGTATAGCATCATTATCAAATTCCCATGGATGACCCAATAACAATGAACAAGCTTCCATAGGTACTACATCGCAATCAACAGAATCAACGTAGGAACCAATGGAAAAAGAAACTCTGCAAGTTTGTGTTACCTTTGCTTGTGCAGCATCATTAAACCACTGAATATGGTACGGATGGGGGTGTTGGCGTGTGGTCAAGCCAAGTTTCTTGACCAAATCTAAACTCACCAAATTATTGCAGCTACCTCCATCAATGATGACACGTGCTCGCCGATTGTTGATAACGAAGAAAATCTAAAAACAAATTATGGCGTTGCAGCTTCTCAGGTTGTTGTACTTGTGTACTGAGCACTCGCTGGACAATGATGCTCTTATAGGCTGCTGTATCCTCGCTACCAAAGACTTCGGAGTCCCCCCTGAACAGCCTCTTCTTGATCATCATCTTCAAAACCTTTAGGTTCAGGTAAAAATTCTTTGCAGGAAACGTCAAAGAGTGCCTCCTCGGTTGCTTCGACGGGACGCACTTCCGGCATTCAGTGCCACCGATGTCATGGATTCGGGCATGTGCAGAGGGAATGCCCAAGTCAACGAGCATATATTGCTACAGAAGATGGATACATCAGCACCTCCGACATTGAAGATGATGATCAAGAGAGGCTGTTCAGGGGGACTCCGAAGTCTTTGGTAGCGAGGATACAGCAGCCTATAGAGCATCATTGTCCAGCGAGTGCTCAGTACACAAGTACAACAACCTGAGAAGCTGCAACGCCATAATTTGTTTTTAGATTTTCTTCGTTATCAACAATCGGCGAGCACGTGTCATCATTGATGGAGGTAGCTGCAATAATTTGGTGAGTTTAGATTTGGTCAAGAAACTTGGCTTGACCACACGCCAACACCCCCATCCGTACCATATTCAGTGGTTTAATGATGCTGCACAAGCAAAGGTAACACAAACTTGCAGAGTTTCTTTTTCCATTGGTTCCTACGTTGATTCTGTTGATTGCGATGTAGTACCTATGGAAGCTTGTTCATTGTTATTGGGTCATCCATGGGAATTTGATAATGATGCTATACACCATGGTATAAGTAATACATATACTTTTGTGCATAAAGGAAAGAAAATTACTTTGGTTCCTATGACCCCGGCTGAAATTGTAAAAGCTGATAAAGAACGAGCTGCTAGTTTGCAAGATGTTCAATCTGAAAATCAGCAAGTTGCTAATTCTATTTACCCACCTAAAAAGGATAAGACGACACCTATTTCTAAGGACCATGGAATTAAATTGAAGGGTACTGTTATGCTTGCAAGAAAAGTTGACCTTGCTGAAATTTCTGATGATGATATATGCTATACTTTGGTTTGCAAACGAGCTTTGTTTTCGCTAGATGATGATGTTAGCGAGATACCTCCTGTTGTCACTAACCTTTTGCAGGAGTACGAGGACATTTTTCCAGCTGAGATTCCCTCCGGGGCTGCCACCTATGAGAGGAATAGAGCATCAAATTGATTTGATTCCGGGAGCGACATTGCCAAACCGTGCTGCTTATCGAACCAACCCCGAGGAGACTAAGGAAATTCAGCGACAAGTCCAAGAGCTTTTGGACCGAGGGTACGTACGTGAAAGCCTTAGTCCTTGTGCTGTTCCTGTGATTTTGGTTCCTAAGAAAGATGGTTCTTGGCGGATGTGTGTTGATTGTAGAGCCATTAATAATATTACTATTAGATATCGTCACCCTATTCCTAGGCTTGATGACATGCTTGATGAGTTGTGTGGCTCTGTAATTTTCACAAAAAGTGACTTGCGTAGTGGCTACCATCAAATTAGAATGAAACTTGGAGATGAATGGGAAAACAGCTTTCAAAACCAATTCGGGTTGTATGAGTGGTTAGTAATGCCTTTTGGTTTAACTAATGCACCTAGTACTTTCATGCGTTTAATGAATGAGGTTTTAAGAGCTTTCATTGGTCGATTTGTGGTAGTTTACTTTGATGATATCTTGATTTACAACAAGTCTTTGGATGAACATATGGATCATTTACGTGTTGTTTTTAATGCTTTACGCGATGCACGTTTATTTGGTAATCTTGAGAAGTGCATCTTTTGCACGGATCGAGTCTCTTTTCTTGGCTATGTTGTTACTCCACAGGGAATTGAGGTGGATGAGACAAAAATTGAAGCCATAAAGAGCTGGCTGGTTCCCCAATCCATCACACAGGTGAGGAGTTTTCTTGGTCTTGCAGGATTTTACCGCCGCTTCGTCAGGATTTTAGCACCATTGCTGCCCCTCTACATGAGTTGACAAGAAAGGAGTGGTTGTTTCATGTGGGGTAAGGCACAAGAGGAGTCCTTCGACGCTTTGAAGGACATGCTTACACACGCGCCATTGCTACAACTTCCAACTTTGGTAAGACATTTGAGCTGGAGTGTGGATGCTAGTGGAGTTGGCATTGGAGGTGTGTTGATGCAAGACGGTTAAGCCCATTGCATATTATAGCTTCAAATCTGCAATGTTAAATGTAGGACTAACCCCGAAGTCGGGGGGGCAACTCAAGCTTACTATGCATTATCATTAACCTTCTCAAGAATTTTAAATGGACCATCAGCTCTAGGCATCAACTTTGACTTTCTCAAATCTGGAAATCTATCCTTTCTCAAGTGCAACCAAACTAAATCACCCGGTTCAAACTTAACTTCTTGTCTACCTTTACTACCAGCAATTCTATACTTCTCTGTCATTTTTTCAATATTGCGCTTAGTTGTCTCATGCATTTGCAAAATAAAATCAGCACGTTCCTTAGCATCTTTATGAATTCTCTCACTAGTAGGCAAAGGTAAAATATCAATTGGAGCACGGGGATTGAATCCATACACTACCTGAAAAGGGACTTACCTTGGTGGTAGAATGTGTTGCCCTATTATAAGCAAACTCCACATGAGGCAAACATTCTTCCCACATCTTCAAATTTTTCTTCAAAATAGCTCGCAACATAGAGCCCAAGGTGCGGTTGACTACCTCCGTTTGTCCATCGGTTTGTGGGTGACAAGTTGTAGAAAACAACAGTTTTGTACCCAACTTATTCCATAGAGTTCGCCAAAAGTGACTCAAAAATTTAGGCGTCGTGATCTGAAACAATAGTAGAAGGCATACCATGCAAGCGAACAATCTCTTTGAAAAAGAGGGTCAGCAATAAGAACAGCATCATCACTTTTATGACATGGTATAAAGTGTGCCATCTTAGAAAAACGATCCAGGAACCACCCACCGACAAAAATACTATCCCTCCCCCTCTTAGTCCTCGGCAATCCCAAAACAAAATCCATTGAAATATCTGCCCAAGGAATAGAAGGAATGGGAAGAGGGCATATACAAACCGTGTGGATTCAAGCGAGACTTAGCTTTTTGACATGTGGTGCAGCGTGCCACGAACCGCTCAACATCTCTCCGCATCTTTGGCCAAAACATCACCTGTCTTCTTAGCGCCAAAATGTCCCATCAACCCTCCTCCATGCGCTTGATCCTGATTTTAAAGATGTGTTGCTGAATTGCAAAGAGGGACATACATGGAACAAGTTTGTGATCAATGATGGCTTTGTGTTTAGAGCTAACCGTCTATGCATTCCAGTTGGTTCCGTTCGTCTTTTGTTGTTGCAGGAAGCGCATGGAGGAGGGTTGATGGGACATTTTGGCGCTAAGAAGACAGGTGATGTTTTGGCCAAAGATGCGGAGAGATGTTGAGCGGTTCGTGGCACGCTGCACCACATGTCAAAAGCTAAGTCTCGCTTGAATCCACACGGTTTGTATATGCCTCTTCCCATTCCTTCTATTCCTTGGGCAGATATTTCAATGGATTTTGTTTTGGGATTGCGAGGACTAAGAGGGGGAGGGATAGTATTTTTGTGGTGGTGGATCGTTTTTCTAAGATGGCACACTTTATACCATGTCATAAAAGTGATGGATGCTGTTTCTTATTGCTGACCTCTTTTTCAAAGAGATTGTTCGCTTGCATGGTATGCCTTCTACTATTGTTTCAGATCACGACGCTAAATTTTTGAGTCACTTTTGGCGAACTCTATGGAATAAGTTGGGTACAAAACTGTTGTTTTCTACAACTTGTCACCCACAAACCGATGGACAAACGGAGGTAGTCAACCGCACCTTGGGCTCTATGTTGCGAGCTATTTTGAAGAAAAATTTGAAGATGTGGGAAGCAATGTTTGCCTCATGTGGAGTTTGCTTATAATAGGGCAACACATTCTACCACCAAGGTAAGTCCTTTTCAGGTAGTGTATGGATTCAATCCCCGTGCTCCAATTGATATTTTACCTTTGCCTACTAGTGAGAGAATTCATAAAGATGCTAAGGAACGTGCTGATTTTATTTTGCAAATGCATGAGACAACTAAGCGCAATATTGAAAAAATGACAGAGAAGTATAGAATTGCTGGTAGTAAAGGTAGACAAGAAGTTAAGTTTGAACCGGGTGATTTAGTTTGGTTGCACTTGAGAAAGGATAGATTTCCAGATTTGAGAAAGTCAAAGTTGATGCCTAGAGCTGATGGTCCATTTAAAATTCTTGAGAAGGTTAATGATAATGCATATCAGCTTGAGTTGCCCCCCCGACTTCGGGGTTAGTCCTACATTTAACATTGCAGATTTGAAGCTATAATATGCAATGGGCTTACCGTCTTGCATCAACACACCTCCAATGCCAACTCCACTAGCATCACACTCCAGCTCAAATGTCTTACCAAAGTTTGGAAGTTGTAGCAATGGCGCGAGTGTAAGCTTGTCCTTCAAAGCGTCGAAGGACTCCTCTTGTGCCTTACCCCAATGAAACACCACTCCTTTCTTTGTCAACTCATGTAGAGGGGCAGCAATGGTGCTAAAATCCTTGACGAAGCGGCGGTAAAATCCTGCAAGACCAAGAAAACTCCTCACCTGTGTGATGGATTGGGGAACCAGCCAGCTCTTTATGGCTTCAATTTTTGTCTCATCCACCTCAATTCCCTGTGGAGTAACAACATAGCCAAGAAAAGAGACTCGATCCCGTGCAAAAGATGCACTTCTCAAGATTACCAAAATAAACGTGCATCGCGTAAAGCATTAAAAACAACACGTAAATGATCCATATGTCATCTCCAAAGACTTGTTGTAAATCAAGATATCATCAAAGTAAACTACCACAAATCGACCAATGAAAGCTCTTAAAACCTCATTCATTAAACGCATGAAAGTACTAGGTGCATTAGTTAAACCAAAAGGCATTACTAACCACTCATACAACCCGAATTTGGTTTTGAAAGCTGTTTTCCATTCATCTCCAAGTTTCATTCTAATTTGATGGTAGCCACTACGCAAGTCAATTTTTGTGAAAATTACAGAGCCACACAACTCATCAAGCATGTCATCATGCCTAGGAATAGGGTGACGATATCTAATAGTAATATTATTAATGGCTCTACAATCAACACACAATCCGCCAAGAACCATCTTTCTTAGGAACCAAAATCACAGGAACAGCACAAGGACTAAGGCTTTCACGTACGTACCCTCGGTCCAAAAGCTCTTGGACTTGTCGCTGAATTTCCTTAGTCTCCTCGGGGTTGGTTCGATAAGCAGCACGGTTTGGCAATGTCGCTCCCGGAATCAAATCAATTTGATGCTCTATTCCTCTCATAGGTGGCAGCCCCGGAGGAATCTCAGCTGGAAAAATGTCCTCGTACTCCTGCAAAAGGTTAGTGACAACAGGAGGTATCTCGCTAACATCATCATCTAGCGAAAACAAAGCTCGTTTGCAAACCCAAAGTATAGCATATATCATCATCAGAATTTCAGCAAGGTCAACTTTTCTTGCAAGCATAACAGTACCCTTCAATTTAATTCCATGGTCCTTAGAAATAGGTGTCGTCTTATCCTTTTTAGGGTGGGTAAATAGAATTAGCAACTTGCTGATTTTCAGATGAACATCTTGCAAACTAGCAGCTCGTTCTTTATCAGCTTTTACAATTTCAGCCGGGGTCATAGGAACCAAAGTAATTTTCTTTCCTTTATGCACAAAAGTATATGTATTACTTATACCATGGTGTATAGCATCATTATCAAATTCCCATGGATGACCCAATAACAATGAACAAGCTTCCATAGGTACTACATCGCAATCAACAGAATCAACGTAGGAACCAATGGAAAAAGAAACTCTGCAAGTTTGTGTTACCTTTGCTTGTGCAGCATCATTAAACCACTGAATATGGTACGGATGGGGGTGTTGGCGTGTGGTCAAGCCAAGTTTCTTGACCAAATCTAAACTCACCAAATTATTGCAGCTACCTCCATCAATGATGACACGTGCTCGCCGATTGTTGATAACGAAGAAAAATCTAAAAACAAATTATGGCGTTGCAGCTTCTCAGGTTGTTGTACTTGTGTACTGAGCACTCGCTGGACAATGATGCTCTTATAGGCTGCTGTATCCTCGCTACCAAAGACTTCGGAGTCCCCCTGAACAGCCTCTTCTTGATCATCATCTTCAATGTCGGAGGTGCTGATGTATCCATCTTCTGTAGCAATATATGCTCGTTGACTTGGGCATTCCCTCTGCACATGCCCGAATCCATGACATCGGTGGCACTGAATGCCGGAAGTGCGTCCCGTCGAAGCAACCGAGGAGGCACTCTTTGACGTTTCCTGCAAAGAATTTTTACCTGAACCTAAAGGTTTTTGAAGATGATGATCAAGAAGAGGCTGTTCAGGGGGGACTCCGAAGTCTTTGGTAGCGAGGATACAGCAGCCTATAAGAGCATCATTGTCCAGCGAGTGCTCAGTACACAAGTACAACAACCTGAGAAGCTGCAACGCCATAATTTGTTTTTAGATTTTCTTCGTTATCAACAATCGGCGAGCACGTGTCATCATTGATGGAGGTAGCTGCAATAATTTGGTGAGTTTAGATTTGGTCAAGAAACTTGGCTTGACCACACCGCCAACACCCCCATCCGTACCATATTCAGTGGTTTAATGATGCTGCACAAGCAAAGGTAACACAAACTTGCAGAGTTCTTTTTCCATTGGTTCCTACGTTGATTCTGTTGATTGCGATGTAGTACCTATGGAAGCTTGTTCATTGTTATTGGGGTCATCCATGGGAATTTGATAATGATGCTATACACCATGGTATAAGTAATTACATATACTTTTGTGCATAAAGGAAAGAAAATTACTTTGGTTCCTATGACCCCGGCTGAAATTGTAAAAGCTGATAAAGAACGAGCTGCTAGTTTGCAAGATGTTCAATCTGAAAATCAGCAAGTTGCTAATTCTATTTACCCACCTAAAAAGGATAAGACGACACCTATTTCTAAGGACCATGGAATTAAATTGAAGGGTACTGTTATGCTTGCAAGAAAAGTTGACCTTGCTGAAATTTCTGATGATGATATATGCTATACTTTGGTTTGCAAACGAGCTTTGTTTTCGCTAGATGATGATGTTAGCGAGATACCTCCTGTTGTCACTAACCTTTTGCAGGAGTACGAGGACATTTTTCCAGCTGAGATTCCTCCGGGGCTGCCACCTATGAGAGGAATAGAGCATCAAATTGATTTGATTCCGGGAGCGACATTGCCAAACCGTGCTGCTTATCGAACCAACCCCGAGGAGACTAAGGAAATTCAGCGACAAGTCCAAGAGCTTTTGGACCGAGGGTACGTACGTGAAAGCCTTAGTCCTTGTGCTGTTCCTGTGATTTTGGTTCCTAAGAAAGATGGTTCTTGGCGGATGTGTGTTGATTGTAGAGCCATTAATAATATTACTATTAGATATCGTCACCCTATTCCTAGGCTTGATGACATGCTTGATGAGTTGTGTGGCTCTGTAATTTTCACAAAAATTGACTTGCGTAGTGGCTACCATCAAATTAGAATGAAACTTGGAGATGAATGGAAAACAGCTTTCAAAACCAAATTCGGGTTGTATGAGTGGTTAGTAATGCCTTTTGGTTTAACTAATGCACCTAGTACTTTCATGCGTTTAATGAATGAGGTTTTAAGAGCTTTCATTGGTCGATTTGTGGTAGTTTACTTTGATGATATCTTGATTTACAGCAAGTCTTTGGATGAACATATGGATCATTTACGTGCTGTTTTTAATGCTTTACGCGATGCACGTTTATTTGGTAATCTTGAGAAGTGCATCTTTTGCACGGATCGAGTCTTTTTTCTTGGCTATGTTGTTACTCCACAGGGAATTGAGGTGGATGAGACAAAAATTGAAGCCATAAAGAGCTAGCCGGTTCCCCAATCCATCACACAGGTGAGGAGTTTTCTTGGTCTTGCAGGATTTTACCGCCGCTTCGTCAAGGATTTCAGCACCATTGCTGCCCCTCTACATGAGTTGACAAAGAAAGGAGTGGTGTTTCATTGGGGTAAGGCACAAGAGGAGTCCTTCGACGCTTTGAAGGACAAGCTTACACACGCGCCATTGCTACAACTTCCAAACTTTGGTAAGACATTTGAGCTGGAGTGTGATGCTAGTGGAGTTGGCATTGGAGGTGTGTTGATGCAAGACGGTAAGCCCGTTGCATATTATAGCGAAAAATTGCATGGCCCTGTTTTGAATTACTCTACGTATGATAAAGAATTGTATGCTCTTGTACGTTCTTTAGAGACGTGGCGTCATTATTTGTGGCCTAAAGAATTTGTTATCCATTCGGATCATGAATCGCTTAAATATCTTCGTTCACAAAATAATCTGAATCGTAGACATGCTAAGTGGGTTGAATTTATTGAATCTTTTCCTTATGTTATCAAACACAAAAAAGGGAAAGATAATGTGATTGCTGATGCTTTGTCTAGACGATATACTTTGCTGTCCCAACTTGACTGTAGAATTTTGGACTTGAATCAATAAAAGAACAATATGCGCTTGATCCTGATTTTAAAGATGTGTTGCTGAATTGCAAAGAGGGACATACATGGAACAAGTTTGTGATCAATGATGGCTTTGTGTTTAGAGCTAACCGTCTATGCATTCCAGTTGGTTCCGTTCGTCTTTTGTTGTTGCAGAAAGCGCATGGAGGAGGGTTGATGGGGCATTTTGGCGCTAAGAAGACAGGTGATGTTTTGGCCACCCATTTCTTTTGGCCAAAGATGCGGAGAGATGTTGAGCGGTTCGTGGCACGCTGCACCACATGTCAAAAAGCTAAGTCTCGCTTGAATCCACACGGTTTGTATATGCCTCTTCCCATTCCTTCTATTCCTTGGGCAGATATTTCAATGGATTTTGTTTTGGGATTGCCGAGGACTAAGAGGGGGAGGGATAGTATTTTTGTGGTGGTGGATCGTTTTTCTAAGATGGCACACTTTATACCATGTCATAAAAGTGATGATGCTGTTCTTATTGCTGACCTCTTTTTCAAAGAGATTGTTCGCTTGCATGGTATGCCTTCTACTATTGTTTCAGATCGCGACGCTAAATTTTTGAGTCACTTTTGGCGAACTCTATGGAATAAGTTGGGTACAAAACTGTTGTTTTCTACAACTTGTCACCCACAAACCGATGGACAAACCGAGGTAGTCAACCTCACCTTGGGCTCTATGTTGCGAGCTATTTTGAAGAAAAATTGAAGATGTGGGAAGAATGTTTGCCTCATGTGGAGTTTGCTTATAATAGGGCAACACATTCTACCACCAAGGTAAGTCCTTTTCAGGTAGTGTATGGATTCAATCCCCGTGCTCCAATTGATATTTTACCTTTGCCTACTAGTGAGAGAATTCATAAAGATGCTAAGGAACGTGCTAATTTTATTTTGCAAATGCATGAGACAACTAAGCGCAATATTGAAAAAATGACAGAGAAGTATAGAATTGCTGGTAGTAAAGGTAGACAAGAAGTTAAGTTTGAACCGGGTGATTTAGTTTGGTTGCACTTGAGAAAGGATAGATTTCCAGATTTGAGAAAGTGACTCAAAAATTTAGCGTCGCGATCTGAAACAATAGTAGAAGGCATACCATGCAAGCGAACAATCTCTTTGAAAAAGAGGTCAGCAATAAGAACAGCATCATCACTTTTATGACATGGTATAAAGTGTGCCATCTTAGAAAAACGATCCACCACCACAAAAATACTATCCCTCCCCCTCTTAGTCCTCGGCAATCCCAAAACAAATCCATTGAAATATCTGCCCAAGGAATAGAAGGAATGGGAAGAGGCATATACAAACCGTGTGGATTCAAGCGAGACTTAGCTTTTTGACATGTGGTGCAGCGTGCCACGAACCGCTCAACATCTCTCCGCATCTTTGGCCAAAAGAAATGGGTGGCCAAAACATCACCTGTCTTCTTAGCGCCAAAATGCCCCATCAACCCTCCTCCATGCGCTTTCTGCAACAACAAAAGACGAACGGAACCAACTGGAATGCATAGACGGTTAGCTCTAAACACAAAGCCATCATTGATCACAAACTTGTTCCATGTATGTCCCTCTTTGCAATTCAGCAACACATCTTTAAAATCAGGATCAAGCGCATATTGTTCTTTTATTGATTCAAGTCCAAAAATTCTACAGTCAAGTTGGGACAGCAAAGTATATCGTCTAGACAAAGCATCAGCAATCACATTATCTTTCCCTTTTTTGTGTTTGATAACATAAGGAAAAGATTCAATAAATTCAACCCACTTAGCATGTCTACGATTCAGATTATTTTGTGAACGAAGATATTTAAGCGATTCATGATCCGAATGGATAACAAATTCTTTAGGCCACAAATAATGACGCCACGTCTCTAAAGAACGTACAAGAGCATACAATTCTTTATCATACGTAGAGTAATTCAAAACAGGGCCATGCAATTTTTCGCTATAATATGCAACGGGCTTACCGTCTTGCATCAACACACCTCCAATGCCAACTCCACTAGCATCACACTCCAGCTCAAATGTCTTACCAAAGTTTGGAAGTTGTAGCAATGGCGCGTGTGTAAGCTTGTCCTTCAAAGCGTCGAAGGACTCCTCTTGTGCCTTACCCCAATGAAACACCACTCCTTTCTTTGTCAACTCATGTAGAGGGGGCAGCAATGGTGCTGAAATCCTTGACGAAGCGGCGGTAAAATCCTGCAAGACCAAGAAAACTCCTCACCTGTGTGATGGATTGGGGAACCGGCTAGCTCTTTATGGCTTCAATTTTTGTCTCATCCACCTCAATTCCCTGTGGAGTAACAACATAGCCAAGAAAAAAGACTCGATCCGTGCAAAAGATGCACTTCTCAAGATTACCAAATAAACGTGCATCGCGTAAAGCATTAAAAACAGCACGTAAATGATCCATATGTTCATCCAAAGACTTGCTGTAAATCAAGATATCATCAAAGTAAACTACCACAAATCGACCAATGAAAGCTCTTAAAACCTCATTCATTAAACGCATGAAAGTACTAGGTGCATTAGTTAAACCAAAAGGCATTACTAACCACTCATACAACCCGAATTTGGTTTTGAAAGCTGTTTTCCATTCATCTCCAAGTTTCATTCTAATTTGATGGTAGCCACTACGCAAGTCAATTTTTGTGAAAATTACAGAGCCACACAACTCATCAAGCATGTCATCAAGCCTAGGAATAGGGTGACGATATCTAATAGTAATATTATTAATGGCTCTACAATCAACACACATCCGCCAAGAACCATCTTTCTTAGGAACCAAAATCACAGGAACAGCACAAGGACTAAGGCTTTCACGTACGTACCCTCGGTCCAAAAGCTCTTGGACTTGTCGCTGAATTTCCTTAGTCTCCTCGGGGTTGGTTCGATAAGCAGCACGGTTTGGCAATGTCACTCCCGGAATCAAATCAATTTGATGCTCTATTCCTCTCATAGGTGGCAGCCCCGGAGGAATCTCAGCTGGAAAAATATCCTCGTACTCCTGCAAAAGGTTAGTGACAGCAGGAGGTATCTCGCTAACATCATCATCTAGCGAAAACAAAGCTCGTTTGCAAACCAAAGTATAGCAAATATCATCATCAGAAATTTCAGCAAGGTCAACTTTTCTTGCAAGCATAACAGTACCCTTCAATTTAATTCCATGGTCCTTAGAAATAGGTGTCGTCTTATCCTTTTTAGGTGGGTAAATAGAATTAGCAACTTGCTGATATTCAGATTTAACATCTTGCAAACTAGCAGCTCGTTCTTTATCAGCTTTTACAATTTCAGCCGGGGTCATAGGAACCAAAGTAATTTTCTTTCCTTTATGCACAAAAGTATATGTATTACTTCTACCATGGTGTATAGCATCATTATCAAATTCCCATGGACGACCCAATAACAATGAACAAGCTTCCATAGGTACTACATCGCAATCAACAGAATCAACGTAGGAACCAATGGAAAAAAAAACCTCTGCAAGTTTGTGTTACCTTTGCTTGTGCGGCATCATTAAACCACTGAATATGGTACGGATGGGGGTGTTGGCGTGTGGTCAAGCCAAGTTTCTTGACCAAATCTAAACTCACCAAATTATTGCAGCTACCTCCATCAATGATGACACGTGCTCGCCGATTGTTGATAATGAAGAAAATCTGGAACAAATTATGGCGTTGCAGCTTCTCAGGTTGTTGTACTTGTGTACTGAGCACTCGCTGGACAATGATGCTCTTATAGGCTGCTGTATCCTCGCTACCAAAGACTTCGGAGTCCCCCTGAACAGCCTCTTCAAAACCTTTAGGTTCAGGTAAAAATTCTTTGCAGGAAACGTCAAAGAGTGTCTCCTCGATTGCTTCGACGGGACGCACTTCCGGCATTCAGTGCCACCGATGTCATGGATTCGGGCATGTGCAGAGGGAATGCCCAAGTCAACGAGCATATATTGCTACAGAAGATGGATACATCAGCACCTCCAACATTGAAGATGATGATCAAGAAGAGGCTGTTCAGGGGGACTCCGAAGTCTTTGGTAGCGAGGATACAGCAGCCTATAAGAGCATCATTGTCCAGCGAGTGCTCAGTACACAAGTACAACAACCTGAGAAGCTGCAACGCCATAATTTGTTCCAGATTTTCTTCATTATCAACAATCGGCGAGCACGTGTCATCATTGATGGAGGTAGCTGCAATAATTTGGTGAGTTTAGATTTGGTCAAGAAACTTGGCTTGACCACACGCCAACACCCCCATCCGTACCATATTCAGTGGTTTAATGATGCCGCACAAGCAAAGGTAACACAAACTTGCAGAGTTTTTTTTTCCATTGGTTCCTACGTTGATTCTGTTGATTGCGATGTAGTACCTATGGAAGCTTGTTCATTGTTATTGGGTCGTCCATGGGAATTTGATAATGATGCTATACACCATGGTAGAAGTAATACATATACTTTTGTGCATAAAGGAAAGAAAATTACTTTGGTTCCTATGACCCCGGCTGAAATTGTAAAAGCTGATAAAGAACGAGCTGCTAGTTTGCAAGATGTTAAATCTGAATATCAGCAAGTTGCTAATTCTATTTACCCACCTAAAAAGGATAAGACGACACCTATTTCTAAGGACCATGGAATTAAATTGAAGGGTACTGTTATGCTTGCAAGAAAAGTTGACCTTGCTGAAATTTCTGATGATATTTGCTATACTTTGGTTTGCAAACGAGCTTTGTTTTCGCTAGATGATGATGTTAGCGAGATACCTCCTGCTGTCACTAACCTTTTGCAGGAGTACGAGGATATTTTTCCAGCTGAGATTCCTCCGGGGCTGCCACCTATGAGAGGAATAGAGCATCAAATTGATTTGATTCCGGGAGTGACATTGCCAAACCGTGCTGCTTATCGAACCAACCCCGAGGAGACTAAGGAAATTCAGCGACAAGTCCAAGAGCTTTTGGACCGAGGGTACGTACGTGAAAGCCTTAGTCCTTGTGCTGTTCCTGTGATTTTGGTTCCTAAGAAAGATGGTTCTTGGCGGATGTGTGTTGATTGTAGAGCCATTAATAATATTACTATTAGATATCGTCACCCTATTCCTAGGCTTGATGACATGCTTGATGAGTTGTGTGGCTCTGTAATTTTCACAAAAATTGACTTGCGTAGTGGCTACCATCAAATTAGAATGAAACTTGGAGATGAATGGAAAACAGCTTTCAAAACCAAATTCGGGTTGTATGAGTGGTTAGTAATGCCTTTTGGTTTAACTAATGCACCTAGTACTTTCATGCGTTTAATGAATGAGGTTTTAAGAGCTTTCATTGGTCGATTTGTGGTAGTTTACTTTGATGATATCTTGATTTACAGCAAGTCTTTGGATGAACATATGGATCATTTACGTGCTGTTTTTAATGCTTTACGCGATGCACGTTTATTTGGTAATCTTGAGAAGTGCATCTTTTGCACGGATCGAGTCTTTTTTCTTGGCTATGTTGTTACTCCACAGGGAATTGAGGTGGATGAGACAAAAATTGAAGCCATAAAGAGCTAGCCGGTTCCCCAATCCATCACACAGGTGAGGAGTTTTCTTGGTCTTGCAGGATTTTACCGCCGCTTCGTCAAGGATTTCAGCACCATTGCTGCCCCTCTACATGAGTTGACAAAGAAAGGAGTGGTGTTTCATTGGGGTAAGGCACAAGAGGAGTCCTTCGACGCTTTGAAGGACAAGCTTACACACGCGCCATTGCTACAACTTCCAAACTTTGGTAAGACATTTGAGCTGGAGTGTGATGCTAGTGGAGTTGGCATTGGAGGTGTGTTGATGCAAGACGGTAAGCCCGTTGCATATTATAGCGAAAAATTGCATGGCCCTGTTTTGAATTACTCTACGTATGATAAAGAATTGTATGCTCTTGTACGTTCTTTAGAGACGTGGCGTCATTATTTGTGGCCTAAAGAATTTGTTATCCATTCGGATCATGAATCGCTTAAATATCTTCGTTCACAAAATAATCTGAATCGTAGACATGCTAAGTGGGTTGAATTTATTGAATCTTTTCCTTATGTTATCAAACACAAAAAAGGGAAAGATAATGTGATTGCTGATGCTTTGTCTAGACGATATACTTTGCTGTCCCAACTTGACTGTAGAATTTTTGGACTTGAATCAATAAAAGAACAATATGCGCTTGATCCTGATTTTAAAGATGTGTTGCTGAATTGCAAAGAGGGACATACATGGAACAAGTTTGTGATCAATGATGGCTTTGTGTTTAGAGCTAACCGTCTATGCATTCCAGTTGGTTCCGTTCGTCTTTTGTTGTTGCAGAAAGCGCATGGAGGAGGGTTGATGGGGCATTTTGGCGCTAAGAAGACAGGTGATGTTTTGGCCACCCATTTCTTTTGGCCAAAGATGCGGAGAGATGTTGAGCGGTTCGTGGCACGCTGCACCACATGTCAAAAAGCTAAGTCTCGCTTGAATCCACACGGTTTGTATATGCCTCTTCCCATTCCTTCTATTCCTTGGGCAGATATTTCAATGGATTTTGTTTTGGGATTGCCGAGGACTAAGAGGGGGAGGGATAGTATTTTTGTGGTGGTGGATCGTTTTTCTAAGATGGCACACTTTATACCATGTCATAAAAGTGATGATGCTGTTCTTATTGCTGACCTCTTTTTCAAAGAGATTGTTCGCTTGCATGGTATGCCTTCTACTATTGTTTCAGATCGCGACGCTAAATTTTTGAGTCACTTTCTCAAATCTGGAAATCTATCCTTTCTCAAGTGCAACCAAACTAAATCACCCGGTTCAAACTTAACTTCTTGTCTACCTTTACTACCAGCAATTCTATACTTCTCTGTCATTTTTTCAATATTGCGCTTAGTTGTCTCATGCATTTGCAAAATAAAATTAGCACGTTCCTTAGCATCTTTATGAATTCTCTCACTAGTAGGCAAAGGTAAAATATCAATTGGAGCACGGGATTGAATCCATACACTACCTGAAAAGGACTTACCTTGGTGGTAGAATGTGTTGCCCTATTATAAGCAAACTCCACATGAGGCAAACATTCTTCCCACATCTTCAAATTTTTCTTCAAATAGCTCGCAACATAGAGCCCAAGGTGAGGTTGACTACCTCGGTTTGTCCATCGGTTTGTGGGTGACAAGTTGTAGAAAACAACAGTTTTGTACCCAACTTATTCCATAGAGTTCGCCAAAAGTGACTCAAAATTTAGCGTCGCGATCTGAAACAATAGTAGAAGGCATACCATGCAAGCGAACAATCTCTTTGAAAAAGAGGTCAGCAATAAGAACAGCATCATCACTTTTATGACATGGTATAAAGTGTGCCATCTTAGAAAAACGATCCACCACCACAAAAATACTATCCCTCCCCCTCTTAGTCCTCGGCAATCCCAAAACAAAATCCATTGAAATATCTGCCCAAGGAATAGAAGGAATGGGAAGAGGCATATACAAACCGTGTGGATTCAAGCGAGACTTAGCTTTTTGACATGTGGTGCAGCGTGCCACGAACCGCTCAACATCTCTCCGCATCTTTGGCCAAAAGAAATGGGTGGCCAAAACATCACCTGTCTTCTTAGCGCCAAAATGCCCCATCAACCCTCCTCCATGCGCTTTCTGCAACAACAAAAGACGAACGGAACCAACTGGAATGCATAGACGGTTAGCTCTAAACACAAAGCCATCATTGATCACAAACTTGTTCCATGTATGTCCCTCTTTGCAATTCAGCAACACATCTTTAAAATCAGGATCAAGCGCATATTGTTCTTTTATTGATTCAAGTCCAAAAATTCTACAGTCAAGTTGGGACAGCAAAGTATATCGTCTAGACAAAGCATCAGCAATCACATTATCTTTCCCTTTTTGTGTTTGATAACATAAGGAAAAGATTCAATAAATTCAACCCACTTAGCATGTCTACGATTCAGATTATTTTGTGAACGAAGATATTTAAGCGATTCATGATCCGAATGGATAACAAATTCTTTAGGCCACAAATAATGACGCCACGTCTCTAAAGAACGTACAAGAGCATACAATTCTTTATCATACGTAGAGTAATTCAAAACAGGGCCATGCAATTTTTCGCTATAATATGCAACGGGCTTACCGTCTTGCATCAACACACCTCCAATGCCAACTCCACTAGCATCACACTCCAGCTCAAATGTCTTACCAAAGTTTGGAAGTTGTAGCAATGGCGCGTGTGTAAGCTTGTCCTTCAAAGCGTCGAAGGACTCCTCTTGTGCCTTACCCCAATGAAACACCACTCCTTTCTTTGTCAACTCATGTAGAGGGGCAGCAATGGTGCTGAAATCCTTGACGAAGCGGCGGTAAAATCCTGCAAGACCAAGAAAACTCCTCACCTGTGTGATGGATTGGGGAACCGGCTAGCTCTTTATGGCTTCAATTTTGTCTCATCCACCTCAATTCCCTGTGGAGTAACAACATAGCCAAGAAAAAAGACTCGATCCGTGCAAAAGATGCACTTCTCAAGATTACCAAATAAACGTGCATCGCGTAAAGCATTAAAAACAGCACGTAAATGATCCATATGTTCATCCAAAGACTTGCTGTAAATCAAGATATCATCAAAGTAAACTACCACAAATCGACCAATGAAAGCTCTTAAAACCTCATTCATTAAACGCATGAAAGTACTAGGTGCATTAGTTAAACCAAAAGGCATTACTAACCACTCATACAACCCGAATTTGGTTTTGAAAGCTGTTTTCCATTC
>JAHUYU010000721.1:0-18854 GCA_030439765.1 Tripidium arundinaceum | reverse complement strand
GCAAAAGGGTCACGGTGTGGAACTCAAAGGCATTTATTTCATTTCATATTTTGAATTTGAGTATAGGAAAAACCGTACTACAAAAGGGGATACAATGTACAAGCTAGAATGTGCAACCAAGTGCTCACATTTCCATCTAATACATCTTCAAATCCACAGCCAAGGCAGCAAGCACTCCATTCCTTTTTCTTGTGCTATCTAGCAGGCGCGCCACTGCCGCGCAGGGCCGAGGCACTGCTGCAGGAGCCGCGGCAATGCCACGACTTAAAGAGCCATTAGGGATCAGGGGGTATTTATACTCTCTCTTCTCTCTCACAACGGTTACCCCTTTGCCTACCTCTGTCCAGACCGACGAAAAAGCTCTTGAGCTCACTCTCTCTCTTCTCCATTGTAGGCCCCAGCTCTCAAGCATTCCCTCTTGATTTCCCATCAATTCCTCGAGAGAAGAAGGCTCCAAAGTCAATTAGAGAGCTGATCCAATTGAATCACAACTCCAAGAGCACTTGGTTCGCGTTTTAGCCGGTGGATTGTGTTTGTTACTCTTGGAGCTTGCTCTTAGCTGGCTAGAGCGTCGCTCGTGGAGCTTGCCAACTTGTGTATCATCCTCATTTGTATATTTCCTGCTTGTCAACTCGATAAATCTCATTAGCTCCCTAATTGCATGGTCATTATCACCAAAACCCACAATTAGGGCTTGATTGCACTTACAATCTCCCCTTTTTGGTGATTGATGACAACCCATTTAGAGCTTACAAAAGATAATAATATAAAACTGAGATTTTCGAGCCATGGGTGTAGAGACTCCCCCTGAATGTGTGAATAGAGAATTGAATTCTCAAATTGGCATAATAGGCCAAAGTTCACACAAAAAGAAATGTGATGGGGCTCCCCTACATCCATGCTTCCTGTGAGGTGCTGCAAACTGTGTCAAGATATAAACATGATGCATATGACAGTCATGCACTCAAGATGAGCTGAACAAGTCAGGTGCGGCACTGCCACGCTTCCATGCGGCACTGCCCCAGTGCGGCACTACTGGGCATGGATGCGGCACTGCCGCACTGGTGACTTCTAGCCAGAACAGATCAAGCACCACACAGAATCAAACACAGGATAAAACAGTTCTAAAACAAGAATATGACAAGCTAAATAACCACACAACGATACATGTCCATATCCAACACATAGAGTACTTTGGTAGCAATATTACAAAAAATAGAGTTTTGAGCGGCTCTCAAACTGTAACACCCCGGTGTTACGTACCTAATTAGCAAATAGGTTAAGGCTTAATAAAACCTGGTAAATAAGTTTTTCCTATGTTTGGTAATGAACTCTTACATGAAACAATAAGTCCATGTTTGTTTGAAATCAAAAGAGCTCATAAAAGATAAGTTTTCTTTTGGATTGAATCACGTTTGCTAACAAAATTAATATGTGTGTTGTCAACCAACCTTGATCTTGTGCTTAAAAGTCTCTAAATAAACTTTTGAACAAAAGTTGTTTAGGGTTTGTTTTGGAGAAGTGTGAAGAAAATGCTTCTAAATGCTCCAAAAGCATAATTTGTTTTAATTGCTTAATAGCTTTTTGAGAGCTGAATACATAAATGTTTTATTATTATACTTAAAATTTTGTCAATATGAAAACCCTAGTATAAGTTTTGTACTTCATGGTAGAGTGCTTGTTCATGTCTAGTTTGGATGTTTGATGTGTTACTTAGTGCTTCAAAGTTAAAATAAAATGCTGATTCGAAAGGGTTAGGAAAGTTTCTAAGTGTTGGAAGATTAGCGACGTTGCAATGTTGAGGCTCCGCGTTCTCTAGATTCTTCTAAGCAACTGTGGTTATCCCTTTGCAAAAGTTGGAGTATGCACAAAAGAGAGGAGCATTGCAAAGCTTGGAGCATGTTGGACAGGGTTGGAGCTTCCAAAAACCAAGGGCTAAAACCACGGACTTAAGGCTACAGTGAAGATTTACACATCTTTCCTGCACTACGGTCGATTACCAAAAATTACTCGGGGATCCAGGAATAGACTTGTCCCAAGGGCTAGGAACACATATAATACATCAGCTCATCCTCAATCTAGAAGTTTCGAGAGACGCGGACAATGAAGGAATGCCAGGATAACAAGCACCCAAAACATAGTGGCGATCCAACAGAGCCAGAAACAGAAGGGATCGAGATTAAACATGGTGAATCCGAAGGCCACTAACTAACTGGATGCACGCTCGGCTTTCGGAGATGGTCGAATCGTGTCCCGAAGATGGAGGAATACTAACTTTTTATAATACAAGTTTACCCAGGCAAGCCCCGGTGCATAACCCCTATTATTTCTGCACTTTATATATATGTTCGTGCATTTACGTTTTAAGGAATTGAATGAAAATCCACTTGCATATATATCCTTATCCTATGAGTCTTACTAGTATGACGGGATCATGTAGATTGCTTTGCTACAGGTCTCCGGTAGAAGTCAAGTGATTGACTATCACTCGCGAGAGATAGGAAATATATTATTGTTATTATTATTATGTTGCTATCACATGGAATATATGTGGATAATAACTGAAGGCCGGGCGGGACCATCTTTGGATTTGGATTGGACTTGGTTAGGCAACAGAGCGAGGCTCTGGTTGCGCTTGTCCCGCCTGTGTCGATTGAGGACCGTCCATTGCTGTGGATGGTAGTCAGGTCACAGACTTATTATCCTGAGCACATACTTGCTTACGGGAGCTGGTGAGACAGTGAGAGGCTCCTCAGTAGCTGCAGAGGACGTTCTAGAGTCCTCCCGCTCTGCTTCCCACAGGGGGAAGAAGAAGAGCAAGCTCGCCCAATGGATCAAGGTGATTTCTCCACTTGTACCTATGCAGCCAACACGACATACGAGGCATGGTTGGAGAACCGTGAGTACAGAAGGCGTGCTGACCTTCCACCACTTCCTCCACCTCAGTCACCTCCTAGGTTTGACAACCTACTGAGCCTCTCTGGCTCTGACTTCGATGACGAGGAGGAGGAGGCGGAGGATGAGGTGGAGGAGGAGGAGGATGATGAGGACCAGACCTTGACTACCCTTCGTCGCTTTGCATGCTTTACTTTGTCCACTCACCGTCAGGGCAGGGCGGTGGTCTCCGACGACGCCGACGACGCCGATGATGATGGTGGTGACCATGGTGTTGGTGGTGGCAACGACGTGGATTGGGATGACATCCAGGAGGATTGAGTGTCGGTACTCATCTCTTTTCTTTCCTTTTTGGTGACTTGTTGCCAAAGGAGGAGAAGTGAGAGGGGTACCAATTTATTTTTGTCGCCATGTATTCATGTTGTATCCATGAGAGTTAGACTAGTTGGTGAGAGTTTGTGTGGCAGAACCACCTGATTTAATGCGCTTCCAAGGGTACTCGTCTTCCATTAGACACTAAGTACCCAAGTGAGCACAATAAACCACACAGTTCCGTCGAGCACACCCAACGGGAGAACTCGAAAATCCACATTTTTCCTCAGGATCATAAATAAGTGAATAAAGCTTACAACATTCTTAGTCCATTTCATACATCACAAGATTACATAAAATCGAAGTTACTACAAACATATTTTATACAACAGCGAAAAGAACAATTATAGTGTAACATGAATAAGAGTTGATACATTATGTGTTTACAAGTTTTATCTTGCAGCAGAAAGTAAACATGTGATCAACATTACAGCAAAAATAAACATTTATTTACTGATATGGTGAAGCATTAACATGGTGAACATTTAGATATAAGATATGATAACAGATTATAGAACTTTTCTTTATAAAACTTTAGTGAGAGTTATAAATAAAACTACATCCACAGCGGAAAAGGAAGCCTTGCTGAGCCCACCAAGAGGTATCCACACATAAGAGTCAACTCTAGCATCCACTGTTACCTGCAACAGGGGGGAATAAAACCCCGAGTACTCAATTGTACTCAGCAAGACTTACCCGACAGGAGGAAAATAAAAGACTCTAAGGATATGCAAGGCTCATTTGGCTTGCTGGTTTATTGACTCTGCAAGAAGCATTACTAATAGTGCATCCTTATATTCAAAGTTTTAGCAGTCATTTTGAGTTCGTTAGCTAACCATTCTAGGTAAGCACCTGTTCTACTTTCAAGCATGTGGTAAGCAATCAGAACCATTTTATCATCTTCCTTGTTTTAGTTCTTACTACGGTGCTAGACCATAACCAAGTCGTACCGCATCATGCGGCGATTCGTGAATCAATGTATCCCAGCTGAGTATCCCAAAACACACGCCTCATCTGCACCCCGGGCACAGACAAGACCAACCCGTTTCACTCCTGTCAAAGGGTCCAAGTCCCCGTCCAAACTTGGACTCCAAGCCCCCAACAACTGAGTCCCGGACTCAGTATGGTGCTTGGACCTCCACCCAATTATCCACCTCTAAAAGTCGGTCCAGAAAGAGCCAAAACCCATGACAAGAGAGTACCAAGTCTTCCCGCTCCCATAAGCAAGTATGTGCTCAGGATAATAAGTCTGTGACCTGACTACCATCCACAGCAATGGACGGTCCTCAATCGACACAGGCGGGACAAGCGCAACCAGAGCCTCGCTCTGTTGCCTAACCAAGTCCAATCCAAATCCAAAGATGGTCCCGCCCGGCCTTCAGTTATTATCCACATATATTCCATGTGATAGCAACATAATAATAATAACAATAATATATTTCCTATCTCTCGCGAGTGATAGTCAATCACTTGACTTCTACCGGAGACCTGTAGCAAAGCAATCTACATGATCCCGTCATACTAGTAAGACTCATAGGATAAGGATATATATGCAAGTGGATTTTCATTCAATTCCTTAAAACGTAAATGCACGAACATATATATAAAGTGCAGAAATAATAGGGGTTATGCACCGGGGCTTGCCTGGGTAAACTTGTATTATAAAAAGTTAGTATTCCTCCATCTTCGGGACACGATTCGACCATCTCCGAAAGCCGAGCGTGCATCCAGTTAGTTAGTGGCCTTCGGATTCACCATGTTTAATCTCGATCCCTTCTGTTTCTGGCTCTGTTGGATCGCCACTATGTTTTGGGTGCTTGTTATCCTGGCATTCCTTCATTGTCCGCGTCTCTCGAAACTTCTAGATTGAGGATGAGCTGATGTATTATATGTGTTCCTAGCCCTTGGGACAAGTCTATTCCTGGATCCCCGAGTAATTTTTGGTAATCGACCGTAGTGCAGGAAAGATGTGTAAATCTTCACTGTAGCCTTAAGTCCGTGGTTTTAGCCCTTGGTTTTTGGAAGCTCCAACCCTGTCCAACATGCTCCAAGCTTTGCAATGCTCCTCTCTTTTGTGCATACTCCAACTTTTGCAAAGGGATAACCACAGTTGCTTAGAAGAATCTAGAGAACGCGGAGCCTCAACATTGCAACGTCGCTAATCTTCCAACACTTAGAAACTTTCCTAACCCTTTCGAATCAGCATTTTATTTTAACTTTGAAGCACTAAGTAACACATCAAACATCCAAACTAGACATGAACAAGCACTCTACCATGAAGTACAAAACTTATACTAGGGTTTTCATATTGACAAAATTTTAAGTATAATAATAAAACATTTATGTATTCAGCTCTCAAAAAGCTATTAAGCAATTAAAACAAATTATGCTTTTGGAGCATTTAGAAGCATTTTCTTCACACTTCTCCAAAACAAACCCTAAACAACTTTTGTTCAAAAGTTTATTTAGAGACTTTTAAGCACAAGATCAAGGTTGGTTGACAACACACATATTAATTTTGTTAGCAAACGTGATTCAATCCAAAAGAAAACTTATCTTTTATGAGCTCTTTTGATTTCAAACAAACATGGACTTATTGTTTCATGTAAGAGTTCATTACCAAACATAGGAAAAACTTATTTACCAGGTTTTATTAAGCCTTAACCTATTTGCTAATTAGGTACGTAACACCGGGGTGTTACAGTTTGAGAGCCGCTCAAAACTCTATTTTTTTGTAATATTGCTACCAAAGTACTCTATGTGTTGGATATGGACATGTATCGTTGTGTGGTTATTTAGCTTGTCATATTCTTGTTTTAGAACTGTTTTATCCTGTGTTTGATTCTGTGTGGTGCTTGATCTGTTCTGGCTAGAAGTCACCAGTGCGGCAGTGCCGCATCCATGCCCAGTAGTGCCGCACTGGGGCAGTGCCGCATGGAAGCGTGGCAGTGCCGCACCTGACTTGTTCAGCTCATCTTGAGTGCATGACTGTCATATGCATCATGTTTATATCTTGACACAGTTTGCAGCACCTCACAGGAAGCATGGATGTAGGGGAGCCCCATCACATTTCTTTTTGTGTGAACTTTGGCCTATTATGCCAATTTGAGAATTCAATTCTCTATTCACACATTCAGGGGGAGTCTCTACACCCATGGCTCGAAAATCTCAGTTTTATATTATTATCTTTTGTAAGCTCTAAATGGGTTGTCATCAATCACCAAAAAGGGGGAGATTGTAAGTGCAATCAAGCCCTAATTGTGGGTTTTGGTGATAATGACCATGCAATTAGGGAGCTAATGAGATTTATCGAGTTGACAAGCAGGAAATATACAAATGAGGATGATACACATGTTGGTGGAGCCTCCAATTACAAAAGGGTCACGGTGTGGAACTCAAAGGCATTTATTTCATTTCATATTTTGAATTTGAGTATAGGAAAAACCGTACTACAAAAGGGGATACAATGTACAAGCTAGAATGTGCAACCAAGTGCTCACATTTCCATCTAATACATCTTCAAATCCACAGCCAAGGCAGCAAGCACTCCATTCCTTTTTCTTGTGCTATCTAGCAGGCGCGCCACTGCCGCGCAGGGCCGAGGCACTGCTGCAGGAGCCGCGGCAATGCCACGACTTAAAGAGCCATTAGGGATCAGGGGGTATTTATACTCTCTCTTCTCTCTCACAACGGTTACCCCTTTGCCTACCTCTGTCCAGACCGACGAAAAAGCTCTTGAGCTCACTCTCTCTCTTCTCCATTGTAGGCCCCAGCTCTCAAGCATTCCCTCTTGATTTCCCATCAATTCCTCGAGAGAAGAAGGCTCCAAAGTCAATTAGAGAGCTGATCCAATTGAATCACAACTCCAAGAGCACTTGGTTCGCGTTTTAGCCGGTGGATTGTGTTTGTTACTCTTGGAGCTTGCTCTTAGCTGGCTAGAGCGTCGCTCGTGGAGCTTGCCAACTTGTGTATCATCCTCATTTGTATATTTCCTGCTTGTCAACTCGATAAATCTCATTAGCTCCCTAATTGCATGGTCATTATCACCAAAACCCACAATTAGGGCTTGATTGCACTTACAATCTCCCCCTTTTTGGTGATTGATGACAACCCATTTAGAGCTTACAAAAGATAATAATATAAAACTGAGATTTTCGAGCCATGGGTGTAGAGACTCCCCCTGAATGTGTGAATAGAGAATTGAATTCTCAAATTGGCATAATAGGCCAAAGTTCACACAAAAAGAAATGTGATGGGGCTCCCCTACATCCATGCTTCCTGTGAGGTGCTGCAAACTGTGTCAAGATATAAACATGATGCATATGACAGTCATGCACTCAAGATGAGCTGAACAAGTCAGGTGCGGCACTGCCACGCTTCCATGCGGCACTGCCCCAGTGCGGCACTACTGGGCATGGATGCGGCACTGCCGCACTGGTGACTTCTAGCCAGAACAGATCAAGCACCACACAGAATCAAACACAGGATAAAACAGTTCTAAAACAAGAATATGACAAGCTAAATAACCACACAACGATACATGTCCATATCCAACACATAGAGTACTTTGGTAGCAATATTACAAAAAATAGAGTTTTGAGCGGCTCTCAAACTGTAACACCCCGGTGTTACGTACCTAATTAGCAAATAGGTTAAGGCTTAATAAAACCTGGTAAATAAGTTTTTCCTATGTTTGGTAATGAACTCTTACATGAAACAATAAGTCCATGTTTGTTTGAAATCAAAAGAGCTCATAAAAGATAAGTTTTCTTTTGGATTGAATCACGTTTGCTAACAAAATTAATATGTGTGTTGTCAACCAACCTTGATCTTGTGCTTAAAAGTCTCTAAATAAACTTTTGAACAAAAGTTGTTTAGGGTTTGTTTTGGAGAAGTGTGAAGAAAATGCTTCTAAATGCTCCAAAAGCATAATTTGTTTTAATTGCTTAATAGCTTTTTGAGAGCTGAATACATAAATGTTTTATTATTATACTTAAAATTTTGTCAATATGAAAACCCTAGTATAAGTTTTGTACTTCATGGTAGAGTGCTTGTTCATGTCTAGTTTGGATGTTTGATGTGTTACTTAGTGCTTCAAAGTTAAAATAAAATGCTGATTCGAAAGGGTTAGGAAAGTTTCTAAGTGTTGGAAGATTAGCGACGTTGCAATGTTGAGGCTCCGCGTTCTCTAGATTCTTCTAAGCAACTGTGGTTATCCCTTTGCAAAAGTTGGAGTATGCACAAAAGAGAGGAGCATTGCAAAGCTTGGAGCATGTTGGACAGGGTTGGAGCTTCCAAAAACCAAGGGCTAAAACCACGGACTTAAGGCTACAGTGAAGATTTACACATCTTTCCTGCACTACGGTCGATTACCAAAAATTACTCGGGGATCCAGGAATAGACTTGTCCCAAGGGCTAGGAACACATATAATACATCAGCTCATCCTCAATCTAGAAGTTTCGAGAGACGCGGACAATGAAGGAATGCCAGGATAACAAGCACCCAAAACATAGTGGCGATCCAACAGAGCCAGAAACAGAAGGGATCGAGATTAAACATGGTGAATCCGAAGGCCACTAACTAACTGGATGCACGCTCGGCTTTCGGAGATGGTCGAATCGTGTCCCGAAGATGGAGGAATACTAACTTTTTATAATACAAGTTTACCCAGGCAAGCCCCGGTGCATAACCCCTATTATTTCTGCACTTTATATATATGTTCGTGCATTTACGTTTTAAGGAATTGAATGAAAATCCACTTGCATATATATCCTTATCCTATGAGTCTTACTAGTATGACGGGATCATGTAGATTGCTTTGCTACAGGTCTCCGGTAGAAGTCAAGTGATTGACTATCACTCGCGAGAGATAGGAAATATATTATTGTTATTATTATTATGTTGCTATCACATGGAATATATGTGGATAATAACTGAAGGCCGGGCGGGACCATCTTTGGATTTGGATTGGACTTGGTTAGGCAACAGAGCGAGGCTCTGGTTGCGCTTGTCCCGCCTGTGTCGATTGAGGACCGTCCATTGCTGTGGATGGTAGTCAGGTCACAGACTTATTATCCTGAGCACATACTTGCTTATGGGAGCGGGAAGACTTGGTACTCTCTTGTCATGGGTTTTGGCTCTTTCTGGACCGACTTTTAGAGGTGGATAATTGGGTGGAGGTCCAAGCACCATACTGAGTCCGGGACTCAGTTGTTGGGGGCTTGGAGTCCAAGTTTGGACGGGGACTTGGACCCTTTGACAGGAGTGAAACGGGTTGGTCTTGTCTGTGCCCGGGGTGCAGATGAGGCGTGTGTTTTGGGATACTCAGCTGGGATACATTGATTCACGAATCGCCGCATGATGCGGTACGACTTGGTTATGGTCTAGCACCGTAGTAAGAACTAAAACAAGGAAGATGATAAAATGGTTCTGATTGCTTACCACATGCTTGAAAGTAGAACAGGTGCTTACCTAGAATGGTTAGCTAACGAACTCAAAATGACTGCTAAAACTTTGAATATAAGGATGCACTATTAGTAATGCTTCTTGCAGAGTCAATAAACCAGCAAGCCAAATGAGCCTTGCATATCCTTAGAGTCTTTTATTTTCCTCCTGTCGGGTAAGTCTTGCTGAGTACAATTGAGTACTCGGGGTTTTATTCCCCCCTGTTGCAGGTAACAGTGGATGCTAGAGTTGACTCTTATGTGTGGATACCTCTTGGTGGGCTCAGCAAGGCTTCCTTTTCCGCTGTGGATGTAGTTTTATTTATAACTCTCACTAAAGTTTTATAAAGAAAAGTTCTATAATCTGTTATCATATCTTATATCTAAATGTTCACCATGTTAATGCTTCACCATATCAGTAAATAAATGTTTATTTTTGCTGTAATGTTGATCACATGTTTACTTTCTGCTGCAAGATAAAACTTGTAAACACATAATGTATCAACTCTTATTCATGTTACACTATAATTGTTCTTTTCGCTGTTGTATAAAATATGTTTGTAGTAACTTCGATTTTATGTAATCTTGTGATGTATGAAATGGACTAAGAATGTTGTAAGCTTTATTCACTTATTTATGATCCTGAGGAAAAATGTGGATTTTCGAGTTCTCCCGTTGGGTGTGCTCGACGGAACTGTGTGGTTTATTGTGCTCACTTGGGTACTTAGTGTCTAATGGAAGACGAGTACCCTTGGAAGCGCATTAAATCAGGTGGTTCTGCCACACAAACTCTCACCAACTAGTCTAACTCTCATGGATACAACATGAATACATGGCGACAAAAATAAATTGGTACCCCTCTCACTTCTCCTCCTTTGGCAACAAGTCACCAAAAAGGAAAGAAAAGAGATGAGTACCGACACTCAATCCTCCTGGATGTCATCCCAATCCACGTCGTTGCCACCACCAACACCATGGTCACCACCATCATCATCGGCGTCGTCGGCGTCGTCGGAGACCACCGCCCTGCCCTGACGGTGAGTGGACAAAGTAAAGCATGCAAAGCGACGAAGGGTAGTCAAGGTCTGGTCCTCATCATCCTCCTCCTCCTCCACCTCATCCTCCGCCTCCTCCTCCTCGTCATCGAAGTCAGAGCCAGAGAGGCTCAGTAGGTTGTCAAACCTAGGAGGTGACTGAGGTGGAGGAAGTGGTGGAAGGTCAGCACGCCTTCTGTACTCACGGTTCTCCAACCATGCCTCGTATGTCGTGTTGGCTGCATAGGTACAAGTGGAGAAATCACCTTGATCCATTGGGCGAGCTTGCTCTTCTTCTTCCCCCTGTGGGAAGCAGAGCGGGAGGACTCTAGAACGTCCTCTGCAGCTACTGAGGAGCCTCTCACTGTCTCACCAGCTCCCGAGAGCCTCATGTAAACTATCCTTCTCAAACATGTAGCCTATGACCCTCTCAATGATGAACATCAAATACGGAGCATAGGGCAGCCCCTTTCGGGCGTCATCCATCTCAAAGTGAAGCTCATTCCACATGAAGCGAGGAACATTGAACTTGGCACCACCAAGGGCCATCCTAGCAAGCACATTCCTCACATATCCATTTAAGCCCGATGCAGCTCCATCCTTGGGATTGATGGTGTGCCTGAGAAGGTTGTTCAGAATGTAATAGTAGCTCTGCAGGCCCTTTACCTTCCCATCTACAAACCAGCTATTGACATACATGTAGGTAATCTCTCTGATCTCAGCACGGTGCTCATCATGGATCTCTGTGAAGTCACGCTCCACCTCTCCAAACCCAAGCAAGTGATTGAAAGTAACAAAGTCTACCTTGTAGTGTCGTCCCTTAATCATCCAGTGAATCTCATCAAAGATGACATCACAGTGGTAAGTGGAATGGAACTGAGAAAGTACCTCCACATTCCAATTATACCGGAAAGCCATCAAGTCTGATAAACCAAACTTGTCACACGCCTTGACGGCCCTGTCAAACTCTGGATCATGCTTTGCCTCAATTGCCTCCCAATCAATGTACTGCATCTTCACAATCTTGGAGGACTTCTTGTTGTTGAAGATCACTGAAGCATAGAAATTGGAATGGAAAACATTCCAAAACCTGTAATCAACTCCCATGTCCTTAGGCACTCGGTAAGGATCTTCATTCCTCTTCATCTCCACTGCCTTTTGCTTGTTCTTGTAGTTGATGACAGGGTGTTGCCTGCTGTCCTGAGCCTCCTTCTCAATGACGTCCTCTGGATACTCCATGATGTAGGAGGTGTCGTATTCCTCAATGTGAGGAGGAGTGGCTGGGCACGCGTCGGGAGGAATTACGCGACCTGCCAACTAGAGGTTTTGCTCGTCTTGGATCAGCTCATCATGGCTCTTTCTCCCTCCAACATCACCACCACGGCCTGCTGCCCCACTACTGCTACCAGCCTCGGAACTACGTCCAGCTGGTCCTCCTCTGCCACTGCCACGCCTAGAGGGCTACTTCTGCCTTGGTGCATCCGGATCGAACCTCCTTTTGACCCTTCTCTCATCATCTCCACCTCCGGAAGCCATCTATGCGCAAAATGATAGGACTAAGTTAAGGACTGTTTTGACGGAGAGTAGATGGCTTGGTTGGTGAATGATTTCAGCAAGCGAGGAGAGTCAAGCATTGAACGATGAAAAAGCTTATGTGGCACTGCGGCAGCAAAAGCACGGCACAGCCGGGATGAGGCATTGCCACACTTCACTACAGCACTACCGCGTCAGAGTTTCAGCCGTTCGAAACTTGAATCTCAATGTCTATTCAAATCATCCATCAATCCAACCTCTAGACCGTCTAGCAATCACAGAGGACCTAGTTTTATCAACAAATCAAATTCCATTGCATAGATCGACTTGGATTAGGGTTATACCTTAGAGAACCATGGATTGAAGGGGAGAGAAGAGAAGCTGCTCGCTCCACGAGCAGCAGCGTCCGCCGGCGACGCTGGGGAGAGCTGGCAGGCGGCATGGCATTGCCGGGGTGCAGCACAGCGGCGAGGCGACGGCGCAGGTGACGGGAGAAAGAGCCATGATGAGCTGATCCAAGACGAGCAAAACCTCTAGTTGGCAGGTCGCGTAATTCCTCCCGACGCGTGCCCAGCCACTCCTCCTCACATTGAGGAATACGACACCTCCTACATCATGGAGTATCCAGAGGACGTCATTGAGAAGGAGGCTCAGGACAGCAGGCAACACCCTGTCATCAACTACAAGAACAAGCAAAAGGCAGTGGAGATGAAGAGGAATGAAGATCCTTACCGAGTGCCTAAGGACATGGGAGTTGATTACAGGTTTTGGAATGTTTTCCATTCCAATTTCTATGCTTCAGTGATCTTCAACAACAAGAAGTCCTCCAAGATTGTGAAGATGCAGTACATTGATTGGGAGGCAATTGAGGCAAAGCATGATCCAGAGTTTGACAGGGCCGTCAAGGCGTGTGACAAGTTTGGTTTATCAGACTTGATGGCTTTCCGGTATAATTGGAATGTGGAGGTACTTTCTCAGTTCCATTCCACTTACCACTGTGATGTCATCTTTGATGAGATTCACTGGATGATTAAGGGACGACACTACAAGGTAGACTTTGTTACTTTCAATCACTTGCTTGGGTTTGGAGAGGTGGAGCGTGACTTCACAGAGATCCATGATGAGCACCGTGCTGAGATCAGAGAGATTACCTACATGTATGTCAATAGCTGGTTTGTAGATGGGAAGGTAAAGGGCCTGCAGAGCTACTATTACATTCTGAACAACCTTCTCAGGCACACCATCAATCCCAAGGATGGAGCTGCATCGGGCTTAAATGGATATGTGAGGAATGTGCTTGCTAGGATGGCCCTTGGTGGTGCCAAGTTCAATGTTCCTCGCTTCATGTGGAATGAGCTTCACTTTGAGATGGATGACGCCCGAAAGGGGCTGCCCTATGCTCCGTATTTGATGTTCATCATTGAGAGGGTCATAGGCTACATGTTTGAGAAGGATAGTTTACATGAGGCTCTCGGGAGCTGGTGAGACAGTGAGAGGCTCCTCAGTAGCTGCAGAGGACGTTCTAGAGTCCTCCCGCTCTGCTTCCCACAGGGGGAAGAAGAAGAGCAAGCTCGCCCAATGGATCAAGGTGATTTCTCCACTTGTACCTATGCAGCCAACACGACATACGAGGCATGGTTGGAGAACCGTGAGTACAGAAGGCGTGCTGACCTTCCACCACTTCCTCCACCTCAGTCACCTCCTAGGTTTGACAACCTACTGAGCCTCTCTGGCTCTGACTTCGATGACGAGGAGGAGGAGGCGGAGGATGAGGTGGAGGAGGAGGAGGATGATGAGGACCAGACCTTGACTACCCTTCGTCGCTTTGCATGCTTTACTTTGTCCACTCACCGTCAGGGCAGGGCGGTGGTCTCCGACGACGCCGACGACGCCGATGATGATGGTGGTGACCATGGTGTTGGTGGTGGCAACGACGTGGATTGGGATGACATCCAGGAGGATTGAGTGTCGGTACTCATCTCTTTTCTTTCCTTTTTGGTGACTTGTTGCCAAAGGAGGAGAAGTGAGAGGGGTACCAATTTATTTTTGTCGCCATGTATTCATGTTGTATCCATGAGAGTTAGACTAGTTGGTGAGAGTTTGTGTGGCAGAACCACCTGATTTAATGCGCTTCCAAGGGTACTCGTCTTCCATTAGACACTAAGTACCCAAGTGAGCACAATAAACCACACAGTTCCGTCGAGCACACCCAACGGGAGAACTCGAAAATCCACATTTTTCCTCAGGATCATAAATAAGTGAATAAAGCTTACAACATTCTTAGTCCATTTCATACATCACAAGATTACATAAAATCGAAGTTACTACAAACATATTTTATACAACAGCGAAAAGAACAATTATAGTGTAACATGAATAAGAGTTGATACATTATGTGTTTACAAGTTTTATCTTGCAGCAGAAAGTAAACATGTGATCAACATTACAGCAAAAATAAACATTTATTTACTGATATGGTGAAGCATTAACATGGTGAACATTTAGATATAAGATATGATAACAGATTATAGAACTTTTCTTTATAAAACTTTAGTGAGAGTTATAAATAAAACTACATCCACAGCGGAAAAGGAAGCCTTGCTGAGCCCACCAAGAGGTATCCACACATAAGAGTCAACTCTAGCATCCACTGTTACCTGCAACAGGGGGGAATAAAACCCCGAGTACTCAATTGTACTCAGCAAGACTTACCCGACAGGAGGAAAATAAAAGACTCTAAGGATATGCAAGGCTCATTTGGCTTGCTGGTTTATTGACTCTGCAAGAAGCATTACTAATAGTGCATCCTTATATTCAAAGTTTTAGCAGTCATTTTGAGTTCGTTAGCTAACCATTCTAGGTAAGCACCTGTTCTACTTTCAAGCATGTGGTAAGCAATCAGAACCATTTTATCATCTTCCTTGTTTTAGTTCTTACTACGGTGCTAGACCATAACCAAGTCGTACCGCATCATGCGGCGATTCGTGAATCAATGTATCCCAGCTGAGTATCCCAAAACACACGCCTCATCTGCACCCCGGGCACAGACAAGACCAACCCGTTTCACTCCTGTCAAAGGGTCCAAGTCCCCGTCCAAACTTGGACTCCAAGCCCCCAACAACTGAGTCCCGGACTCAGTATGGTGCTTGGACCTCCACCCAATTATCCACCTCTAAAAGTCGGTCCAGAAAGAGCCAAAACCCATACAAGTTTACCCAGGCAAGCCCCGGTGCATAACCCCTATTATTTCTGCACTTTATATATATGTTCGTGCATTTACGTTTTAAGGAATTGAATGAAAATCCACTTGCATATATATCCTTATCCTATGAGTCTTACTAGTATGACGGGATCATGTAGATTGCTTTGCTACAGGTCTCCGGTAGAAGTCAAGTGATTGACTATCACTCGCGAGAGATAGGAAATATATTATTGTTATTATTATTATGTTGCTATCACATGGAATATATGTGGATAATAACTGAAGGCCGGGCGGGACCATCTTTGGATTTGGATTGGACTTGGTTAGGCAACAGAGCGAGGCTCTGGTTGCGCTTGTCCCGCCTGTGTCGATTGAGGACCGTCCATTGCTGTGGATGGTAGTCAGGTCACAGACTTATTATCCTGAGCACATACTTGCTTATGGGAGCGGGAAGACTTGGTACTCTCTTGTCATGGGTTTTGGCTCTTTCTGGACCGACTTTTAGAGGTGGATAATTGGGTGGAGGTCCAAGCACCATACTGAGTCCGGGACTCAGTTGTTGGGGGCTTGGAGTCCAAGTTTGGACGGGGACTTGGACCCTTTGACAGGAGTGAAACGGGTTGGTCTTGTCTGTGCCCGGGGTGCAGATGAGGCGTGTGTTTTGGGATACTCAGCTGGGATACATTGATTCACGAATCGCCGCATGATGCGGTACGACTTGGTTATGGTCTAGCACCGTAGTAAGAACTAAAACAAGGAAGATGATAAAATGGTTCTGATTGCTTACCACATGCTTGAAAGTAGAACAGGTGCTTACCTAGAATGGTTAGCTAACGAACTCAAAATGACTGCTAAAACTTTGAATATAAGGATGCACTATTAGTAATGCTTCTTGCAGAGTCAATAAACCAGCAAGCCAAATGAGCCTTGCATATCCTTAGAGTCTTTTATTTTCCTCCTGTCGGGTAAGTCTTGCTGAGTACAATTGAGTACTCGGGGTTTTATTCCCCCCTGTTGCAGGTAACAGTGGATGCTAGAGTTGACTCTTATGTGTGGATACCTCTTGGTGGGCTCAGCAAGGCTTCCTTTTCCGCTGTGGATGTAGTTTTATTTATAACTCTCACTAAAGTTTTATAAAGAAAAGTTCTATAATCTGTTATCATATCTTATATCTAAATGTTCACCATGTTAATGCTTCACCATATCAGTAAATAAATGTTTATTTTTGCTGTAATGTTGATCACATGTTTACTTTCTGCTGCAAGATAAAACTTGTAAACACATAATGTATCAACTCTTATTCATGTTACACTATAATTGTTCTTTTCGCTGTTGTATAAAATATGTTTGTAGTAACTTCGATTTTATGTAATCTTGTGATGTATGAAATGGACTAAGAATGTTGTAAGCTTTATTCACTTATTTATGATCCTGAGGAAAAATGTGGATTTTCGAGTTCTCCCGTTGGGTGTGCTCGACGGAACTGTGTGGTTTATTGTGCTCACTTGGGTACTTAGTGTCTAATGGAAGACGAGTACCCTTGGAAGCGCATTAAATCAGGTGGTTCTGCCACACAAACTCTCACCAACTAGTCTAACTCTCATGGATACAACATGAATACATGGCGACAAAAATAAATTGGTACCCCTCTCACTTCTCCTCCTTTGGCAACAAGTCACCAAAAAGGAAAGAAAAGAGATGAGTACCGACACTCAATCCTCCTGGATGTCATCCCAATCCACGTCGTTGCCACCACCAACACCATGGTCACCACCATCATCATCGGCGTCGTCGGCGTCGTCGGAGACCACCGCCCTGCCCTGACGGTGAGTGGACAAAGTAAAGCATGCAAAGCGACGAAGGGTAGTCAAGGTCTGGTCCTCATCATCCTCCTCCTCCTCCACCTCATCCTCCGCCTCCTCCTCCTCGTCATCGAAGTCAGAGCCAGAGAGGCTCAGTAGGTTGTCAAACCTAGGAGGTGACTGAGGTGGAGGAAGTGGTGGAAGGTCAGCACGCCTTCTGTACTCACGGTTCTCCAACCATGCCTCGTATGTCGTGTTGGCTGCATAGGTACAAGTGGAGAAATCACCTTGATCCATTGGGCGAGCTTGCTCTTCTTCTTCCCCCTGTGGGAAGCAGAGCGGGAGGACTCTAGAACGTCCTCTGCAGCTACTGAGGAGCCTCTCACTGTCTCACCAGCTCCCGAGAGCCTCATGTAAACTATCCTTCTCAAACATGTAGCCTATGACCCTCTCAATGATGAACATCAAATACGGAGCATAGGGCAGCCCCTTTCGGGCGTCATCCATCTCAAAGTGAAGCTCATTCCACATGAAGCGAGGAACATTGAACTTGGCACCACCAAGGGCCATCCTAGCAAGCACATTCCTCACATATCCATTTAAGCCCGATGCAGCTCCATCCTTGGGATTGATGGTGTGCCTGAGAAGGTTGTTCAGAATGTAATAGTAGCTCTGCAGGCCCTTTACCTTCCCATCTACAAAACCAGCTATTGACATACATGTAGGTAATCTCTCTGATCTCAGCACGGTGCTCATCATGGATCTCTGTGAAGTCACGCTCCACCTCTCCAAACCCAAGCAAGTGATTGAAAGTAACAAAGTCTACCTTGTAGTGTCGTCCCTTAATCATCCAGTGAATCTCATCAAAGATGACATCACAGTGGTAAGTGGAATGGAACTGAGAAAGTACCTCCACATTCCAATTATACCGGAAAGCCATCAAGTCTGATAAACCAAACTTGTCACACGCCTTGACGGCCCTGTCAAACTCTGGATCATGCTTTGCCTCAATTGCCTCCCAATCAATGTACTGCATCTTCACAATCTTGGAGGACTTCTTGTTGTTGAAGATCACTGAAGCATAGAAATTGGAATGGAAAACATTCCAAAACCTGTAATCAACTCCCATGTCCTTAGGCACTCGGTAAGGATCTTCATTCCTCTTCATCTCACTGCCTTTTGCTTGTTCTTGTAGTTGATGACAGGTGTTGCCTGCTGTCCTGAGCCTCCTTCTCAATGACGTCCTCTGGATACTCCATGATGTAGGAGGTGTCGTATTCCTCAATGTGAGGAGGAGTGGCTGGGCACGCGTCGGGAGGAATTACGCGACCTGCCAACTAGAGGTTTTGCTCGTCTTGGATCAGCTCATCATGGCTCTTTCTCCCGTCACCTGCGCCGTCGCCTCGCCGCTGTGCTGCACCCCGGCAATGCCATGCCGCCTGCCAGCTCTCCCCAGCGTCGCCGGCGGACGCTGCTGCTCGTGGAGCGAGCAGCTTCTCTTCTCTCCCCTTCAATCCATGGTTCTCTAAGGTATAACCCTAATCCAAGTCGATCTATGCAATGGAATTTGAT